>WBMZ01006162.1:0-30621 GCA_013400975.1 Atrichornis clamosus | reverse complement strand
AGGAGAAGGAGAAGGAGAAGGAGAAGGAGAAGGAGAAGGAGAAGGAGAAGGAGAAAGGGAAGGCAAGGGTGAAAGAAGAAATCAAATATGAAAAGTTGCAGGAGAGAAATGGTACCAGGAGAGGGGGTTTCCCTGGTCACAAAGACGAAAAACCCACAGATACTCAAATTGCAGGGCAAGGAGCAACCTTCCCCTCTTGGCTCTGCAGTAGTGCCAGACAAGGGCACCAGGAATGACAGTGGGACAGAGCCAGGGGAGGGCACCAAGGGGAGGGGGGATCCTGCCCCTCTGCCCTGCTCAGGTGAGACCCCACCTGCAGAGCTGCCTCCAAGTCTGGGGAGCAACAGCAGAAGGACGTGGAGCTGCTGGAGAGAGTCCAGAGGAGGCCACGGAGATGCTCCAAGGGCTGGGGCCCCTCTGCTCTGGAGCCAGGCTGGGAGAGCTGGGGGTGTTCACCTGGAGAAGAGAAGGCTCCAGGGAGAGCTCAGAGCCCCTTCCAGGGCCTAAAGGGGCTCCAGGAGAGCTGGAGAGGGGCTGGGGACAAGGGATGGAGGGACAGGACACAGGGAATGGCTTCCCAGTGCCAGAGGGCAGGGTTAGCTGGGATATTGGGAAGGAATTCCTGGCTGTGAGGGTGGGGAGGCCCTGGCACAGGGTGCCCAGAGCAGCTGTGGCTGCCCCATCCCTGGAAGTGGCCAAGGCCAGGCTGGACAGGGCTTGGAACACCCTGGGATAGTGGGAGGTGTCCCTGTTCATGGTAGGGGTGGGATGAGATGGGATTTAAGGTCCTTCCCAACCCAAACCACTTTGTGATTCCATGAGCTCACACCTGCACACCCTGGGAAGGCAGGACCCCAGGGATCTGTAGAACAGAGTTAATGGTCCCTTTCAGCAGAGTGATGAGCTCTGTGTGTAAATAATTTTTATTTCTGGGCCCACCAATCCATCCCTGGATGCTGCTGGCACCATATCCAGAGTGCAGCTCCCAAATCAGCAGTTCCACCTGGCTACCCAGAGATCCAAGCTGTCAGCTCCCCTGGCCCCGGGCTCCTGGGGACCATTACCCCTGGATTTGTTCCCTGAACATCAATCACACTGGTCCCTCTTGGGCACTCTGCCTAAAACAACAGCAATAAAACCCCCACCATAAACTCAAGACCAGCAGTACTGAAAGGAGAGGATTCCTGCACTGACTGTAGCAGGTTGTGAAATTTAAGGGCCAGATCCAGAAAGACGCTGCATTGTCTGGCCATGATCCAGCAGATAAATAAGCTGCTGTTTCATCTCCAGCCAGTAAACCGCCCCCAATTAAAATCAATAGGACTAATCCCATTAATTGGACAGATATAGGACCTACCTCTGCATGCTCATCTCGGCCCTTCTGTGATAAAAAGCTCGATTGAACCATTTTTAAATAATGATCTACACCAAAAGTGTAAGCAAACTTGGCTGGAGTCGTGTTCTTTCCCCAAATCCCAGTTATTGGCAGGATGCTGGGAGGCAGCTGCAAATTCCTGCAGAGGAGGAAAGCGAGAGGAGCTCTCTCCCTCAAAGGAGTGTAATCCTCAAAGGGGATGGGGGCTTTAGCCGCCTCCAGCGGTTCCTCACCGAGCTGTCAGGCTCAGAGATTCCACTGGGATTACAGGGAAGTGCTGCTCGGAAGGGTCACCGGGAGTGCCACAGAGCCCTGGGGGGAAGAGCAAAGGAAGGGAGGCAGGAAGGGAGAAAGAGGAGGAGGAGAAGGAGAACTCCCTGACAGCTCAATCCTTAAAAACACTCCCTGCTGCTGAAGAAGGAGATGTAAAACATCCCCTTGTTTCTCCTTCCTCTCTCCTCCTCCCACCTGCAGAGCTGCCTCCAGCCCTGGGGAGCAACATCAGGAGGATGTGGAGCTGCTGGAGAGAGTCCAGAGGAGGCCACGGAGATGCTCCAAGGGCTGGAGCCCCTCTGCTCTGGAGCCAGGCTGGGAGAGCTGGGGGTGTTCACCTGGAGAAGAGAAGGCTCCAGGGAGAGCTCAGAGCCCCTTCCAGGGCCTAAAGGGGCTCCAGGAGAGCTGGAGAGGGACTTGGGACAAGGGATGGAGGGACAGGACACAGGGAATGGCCTCCCAGTGCCAGAGGGCAGGGATAGATGGGATATTTGTGGTGATGCAGAACACCCTTCCTGTTGGGCAGCTTTGAGTGAGCGAGTTAAACCTTGTGTGCCTCAGTTTCCCTGGATTTTGGCTGCCTCTGCAGAGCCCAGGCAGAGCTCTCCCTGCCGAGCCGTGTGGGGGAGCCTTTCTGGGGCAGAAAGATTTGATCCTCCCTTGTCAGCCCTGTCTGAGGGTGGGTGGGGTCAGCTCAAAGGCTCCCCCACCGCTCCATCCCCTCCTCTGATATCCAAAGGATTTCCAGACCCTGGAGCAATCGGGTCTTTCTCTGCTCCCCCCTGGGATTCTGAGGGGACCTGGGCACAGCAAAGTGCAGGGGGGTGTCACCAGTGAATATTTTGGGTCACTTCAGCCCCTGGCAGCCCCAGGCTCTCCAGAGCTCTCACAAAATATTCTTTTGCTAAGGGACAGCACAGCCCACAACACTTTTCCTCTCTCCTCCTTTATCCCGTAATGAAAATTTTATTGGAGCTAAATTAACTCCTCGCTCACAGCACACCCAGCCCTGTGGGCAATTAAAGAAACATAATGAATAGCCTCCTTTTTTTTTTTTGTACGGCAATTAGCTGGAAGCAGATACAAAGGTGAACCTGGGTAGCTTTTAAAACTGACTCAAGGCTTTGAAGTGGAGGGCACTGCTGCTGTAGAAGTTCCTGCAGCCCTTACCACGTGCAGTTGCCCTTGTGAAGAGGGGGATGAAGCAGCAGATGAGGCCGTGGCCTCTGGGGGACCATCACTCAGCGCTGCTGATGAAGAGGTGCAGTTGTCGTGTCTGCTGAGCATCTCCATTCCCCTCACACGAATCCTGCCCGGGGCTGTGGAGAGAGGGGACAGAGGGCAGAGGTTTGGCACAGACAGGGAGGGGACAACAGATGTGGAGAGAGGCAGCCGAGGGCCAGGGACCCAGGAGAGTTCAGAGGCTGGAGATAACTCTGAGAAAGATCTGAGGATGGGCTCAGGGTCTTCTCAAGATTTAAAGATGGCCCTAGAAATAGATTTTTTGCACTTATATCTACTCGTATTCATTTCTTCTGGGTGGTGGAAAGGGACTGGTTAAAGCTGTAAGGGAAGGGACCTCATTTCAGTGTTCACCTCTTACAAGTGTCTGAAAGCAGGGCAGTTGTTGACACACACACACAACTCATCTGCTGAAAGGGACCACTGATCCCATTTCTCCAGGAGCAGAGCTGGCCCTGGGTCCTGCCCTGCCAGGGTGTGCAGGGGTGAGCTCATGGAATCATGGAATGGTTTGGGTTGGAAGGGACCTTAAAGCTCATCTAGCCCCACCCTCTGCCATGGGCAGGGACACCTCCCACTATCCCAGGGTGCTCCAAGCCCCATCCAACCTGGCTTTGGGCACTTCCAGGGATGGGGCAGCCACAGCTGCTCTGGGCAACCTGTGCCAGGGCCTCCCCACCCTCACAGGGGAGTTTTTCCTAGGCCAGGTCGGGGCTTGGAGCAACCTGGGATAGGGGAAGGTGTCCCTGCCCATGGCAGGGGTGGGATGAGATGTTCTTTAAAGTCCTTTCCAGCCCAAACCCTTCTGGGATTCTGTGAAGAGCAGCAGCTGATCACAGTGGGGTTTGAAGCAAACCCCAAGCGGGGCACAGGCAGGATTTCTCCTGCTCAGAAGTGGCTCAGTTGCCACAGTTGGCTCCCTGGGAGCATCTGCAGGGAAAAGCACGGACCCGGCTGCACTCCCAGCTGTGCCTCTGCCCAGTGTGGCTGGGGACAGAGGTCCTGCTGCCGAGCCAGGAGGGCTGGAAAAGTGGTCTGTGCTTGTGGGCACAGCTGAGCAGAGGGCAGCTGCTGCCCGGAGCCTGGCAGAGGCTCTCGGGGCTGTGCCCAGCAGGAATGCTGAGCTTCTCCCGGTGCCACGCGCGGGGAGCGAGCACAGCTCGGCTGTCAGGTGTTTGCAGTAATGGGAGCAAGCAAACAAAGCCATTCAGGGGACAAATGAGGACAGCAGCTAAATGGAGGCACTTCTACCTGCTCACAAACAGCCTGCCAGCTGAGGAGCTGAAATCCAGCCCCCTGGAGAAGCTGTTGGCCTTGGAGCATCCAGGCACCAGTGAAGCTGCAGACCAGAAGTGGTGCTGGACGTGCTGGAGGGCAGAGAAGGGGTGTCAGGAGGGGTCAGTGGGGTGGAAAGCAGGAGAAACAGGCTCCATCTGGCCAGGGAGGTGCACACTGGGAAACCAGCTGGGAACTGCATCCTCAGTTCCATGGGAATCAGTGGCAGAACATCCCAGTCTCCAGCCCCGAGTGCTCCCTGCTTCCCAAGCTGGGACTCCCAGCTGCAGCAGACTGGGTCATAGCCAGAGCCTGACCTTCCCAGCCCCAATTAGCTGGGAGAGGAGCTGTGCAGCTAATGAGCACGTGAAGGGATTTATCTCAGCCCCAGGCACGGACACTGACTGTAACATTCCTGGCACAGGCAGCACTCCATATCGATCTCGGGAGGGCCGGGTGCTCCGCAGCATGAAAATCACAGGGAAATGGGATTTCTCCAGGAGACATCACTGCTGCCTGGGGCCCTGTGAGAACGACACCTCCCTGTGCCCAGTGTGGCCAAGAGCCACCTGCAACAGGTGACACTGGTGGCACTGGAGGTTGTTGGCAGCGAGAAATTGTCACCCCTTTGAGGGGGGTGTGAGCAGTGATTGGGGTGTGAGCAGTGATTGCAGCAAACTGATCAGGGGGATCTCGGCTTGTTTGAAAAGAAAAGGGATATATCCTGATTTCCACAGGTTTCAGTGGAAATGCTGGAGAACAGGGAAGATAACGCCTTCAGAGAGAATTTGAGGGATGCACAGGAGCCCCTGAGACCAAAGGGAAGAGCTGTTTATTTCTCCTGATACAGTTTGCAGGAATGAGGCATTGGGACATGCTCTTGGTATCTCCCCAGTTTGACTGGTTTTCTTTCCAATAAACTGGTGCCAGAACATTCCAGAAGGGTCACAGGGAGGGAAAAGGGTCTCAGTCTCACAGCTGGGGACAGAGCTGGGGAGGCCGCAGCGCGGTCCTGCTGGAGGGGCTGGGAAGCTGCAGAGGATTTCAAGCCCTGTCCCAAGTCCAGCCCCCGAAGCTCAGGAGATTGGAACTGGTTCCTTTTCTGATTCCACCCCCTTGCAGCCGGGCGTGTACGTGGGATTAGGAGTGGATGATTAGCCCAGAGCTTTCCTCTACCTGCAGGAGGCTGGAAGGAAATTGTGAGTCAGACCAAAACAACATTTAGCAAATGCACCAGGCCCCGGCAGAATGATCAGTGGCTGGTAATGGCTCTTTATCTTGTCACATCAGTGATGCCTCCCGATGTAGCGTCCTCCCTGCCTGGGCTGCAGGGAAAGGGCATCCTGTAAATCTCGGAGGCACAACGCTCCACTGGGAGATACTGTCCTTCTCACTTCACAGGCTGCAGAGATGCCTTGAGCTGGAGCCTGGCAGGCAGCAGAAATATGGCAGAGAGGCACAACTCCACCACAGGGCACCTTTGCTGTGTTGCAGGGAATTTGTTTCCCTCCACATTCAGTCCCAGCTCCGCTCCTGCCACAGAGCAATTCCCACTGCCAGCAATTCCCACTGCAGCCGCTTTAAACAATCCTATAACCTTGTGACTCTCCCCAGGCTGATAATCCCCACGCTGGCACATCCAGAGGAGCTGAGCCTTGTGCCATGGCAGGCTGTAGTAACACACACAATTCCTTCCCCTGGGAAATCCTGCCAAGGGCACCGGAGATGTCCCGTGAACAAGGATGAATGAAGCCCTGCGACCCACTTGTGAAGCAGAGTGGATTTCTTCCTATTTTGTAGACAAGGTAAACGGCACAAACAATTTCCTGGGAGCTCAGGAAGGTCCCCAAGAAAGAAAGAAACCCCAGAGGTCCCAGCTCCCAGCGTCCAGGTTTAGCAGCGAAACACAGCAGGTTCAGTCAGCTGCCTGGGGGTTTATTCCCATGTTTTCCGTGGAAGATGCTGAGCCGGTTGGACAGAGCCACTGCTCCGTGGTAGCAGCATCAAAGGAGAGAGGAGAGAGGTTTACAGGAGCGTGGTTTAATTCCCAGCTGCCTGTCAGCTCGGAGCAGCACATGTTCAGATCTCACCGCCCAAGTAACTGATAAGCGCTCGTTTATTAATCCCTGGTAACTCAATCTGCCCTCCCAGCCCCCAGTGCGGGGCAGAGACGATGCCCTCAGGAGCTGCAGATCAACTTAAATCTCCAGAGCCGTAGTGCCTGACTCACTCCATAGTGCCAGTGCTCCTCATAATAACCATTGAGTGAATTTTCTGTCACATCCCTGATCCCTGCTCCCCTTCCAGCAGCGCTGGCTGCCACATCCTGCTGTGCTGGGGCCATGAGCTGGCCAGGAGCCGTGCAGGAGGACACGTATGACCAGATCCCACCCCCTCCCACACCAGCACTGGGGTCCTCTGGGTGCTGGTGCTTCCATGCAGCCCCATCTGGAGGAGAGCAGGGACTCCAGGGCCCTTCGTGCTCATCCCTGTTGCTCAGAGGTGCTCAGACACTCTGGGAAAAGCTCCCTTGGAAGTGGCAGTTCCAACAGAGAGCTGAGAGTCAAACCAGACTGGAGACATGAGGAAACCAAGTGACTGCATCAGAGCAGGACGTGGCCCAGGTCACGCAGCTAGCCCGGCAGGGGCGGCAGTCAGGCCGAGTTAATGAACTCCCTGTTTAATGACCCAGATGCAAATCCTGATTGCTGCTCGTGCAGGGACCTCAGCGACTCCCAGCACTCCCCACCCTGGCTGCACTCCAGCCCCTGCCAGGACTGGGACCAGCCCTCCCAGTGCCAGCTCTTGGGGATCCTCCTGGAGAATGAGGAGCCCTGGAAGGGAAGGAGGCAGCAGCCCAGCCCTGCTGACCCAGGACACTGCCTCAGCAGCCCCAAAACACTGCGCAGCACGAACACTTTAATTCTGGCACTGCAGGTTCTGCTGCTCAATAAAAGGCAAAAAAGCCATTTATGAGGGAACAGTCAATAAAGTGCAGCTCGCTTATCACAGCTGGTTGGGAGTGGTTGGAAACTGCAGCCTGTGGAATGGTGAGGAGTTGCTATTTCAGGAGAGCTGCTGTGTCCTGGAGCAGGGCTCCCTCCTGCAAGGCTGGGAGAGTGACCCTGACATGTTCAAACACCCCAAATTATGGCCACAGAGCTGGAAAGTGGCCATAAAGTGGATGTGAGCACTCTCCTGGCTTGCTGCTGCTCCTGGGGCTCACACTGTCCCCTGCTCTGCATTTCAGCAGTCTCAGCCCATCAAGAGCCTGCTCTCAGCTGGAGATAAAGAGCAGCAGGAGCCGCTGAGCCTGGGAGTACAATAGGAGAAGGTGCTGGGGTGCACCAAAACACTCTGTTGGCACCTAAGTGCTGGCACAGACAAGAAAAAGAAGAGGTGGACAGCTCAGATGAAATGTTTTCACTTTTATTCAGACTCTAAACAGTTACAAACCCACAGCCCCTCTGCTCCTCAGCACTGCTGTGTCCCTCCCCAGCCAAAGGCAATGGCACTTCAAGGCTGTCCCCCCAGGTAAGGTGACACCCTGACCCCCAGGGCTGAGCCTGGCTGCTCAGTCGTCTGAGGCACTGACCAAAGTCTCTCTTCCCCAAGTCTTTAGGGAACCTCTGTTGCTCAGAGCTGCCTTGCAAGGTCAGTGAAGAGTGAAATCCACAGGCTTGAGCTGCCGCGGGTGCACCAGGTGCCTCCTGAGGATCCTCTGGAACAAGTTCTTCCTGGCTGTCGCAGCAGGCAGCTCCCGGCTGGAGCTGCTCCTTGGACAGCCCACCCCCAGGAGCCTCCTCTCCCTCTTCTCTGCCTCTTTGCTTTGCAGAACCGCTGTTACTTGGATGTCTCTGGCGCATCTCCTGGGCAGGGGAAGCCCTGCTGGGCTCGGGCTGCTTCCCTCATCCCGGTGACCGCTGGCACGGGGACCCGGCTGCTTGAGGTCCCTCCGGCTTTCTCCCGTCCCGGAGCCTCCCTCAGCAACGGGGATCGCGGGGCGCCTGCAGCATCCCGGCTCCTCCGGCCAGCTGGGACCCCGCGGGTGGCCGGAGTGAAAAAACGCCTCCTCACTGGTGACCTGCGGGCTCCGCCCCAGGGTGACAAAGCCGTACGGGGTGGTGACCCTGGGGAGGTGGGGCAGGGACAGAGCTGCCCAGGCCGTGGGGTCTGGGATGGGCTGCGCAGGGCCGGCGAGCCTGGGGTCGGAGCAGGGTGAGTTAGAGCCGGGTGAGCTGGAGCGGGGCACATCGCGCTCACCCTCCGTTGCTGGGTCCGAGCTGCTCCTCCAAGCCACCCCCTCGAGCTGCCCCATCCCCTCCAGCTGCCCCATCCCCTTTCCTGAGCACCTGCGCTTCTTGTGGATGTCCAGGGACGGGATAATAAACTGCGGGATGCGGTCGGGGGTCACCACGTGGCAGAAGATGTCGCTGGAGCTCCTGCCCTGGAGCGCGGGGGGACAGAGCATCCCCTCGCAGAGGGACGTGGTGGCCCCGAGGGCTCCCTGGGCAGCGCTGGGTTTTTATGCCCCGCTGCCAGCCCCGGGTGGTGACGCGCGGTGACGACAGCGCCGGGTCCCTGCCGGGGTCCCTCGCCCGCCCGGACACGGGGCAGGCGGCTGCAGGGGACAGGCGAGGACACGGCGCTCGTGCTCGCACGCGGGGCCACCAGCGCTGTCACTGGTGGGGAAGAGCCGGAGGAGCGGCTGAGCCGCAGGATGAGTCACCGCCCGTGGGCATCGGGGGGAAGGGGCAGCGGAGAGCGGCAGACAAACACTTCAGCGCTGTCTAGCAAAGCTCCCGTCGTCGGGAAAATCTCCGGCCCACGCCGTTCCCCAGAGGAAGAAGCAGCAGTTCCAACCAGTGCGGCCCCCGAGTCCCTCCTCCCACCTCTGCCGGGGCCAGGGCTCGTTTCCCGCAGCATCCCTGTGCTCCCATCCCGCTGGGCTGGGAACGGTGAGGGGGAACACTCCCAGACAGTCCCCGGGCCAGGGGGAAGAGGCTCTGTGCAGCCTCCTCCGCTCTCCCAGAGGAGCCTCAGCTTTGCCTTCTCCCCCTCTGCAGCGGGGCAGGAGCAGAGCTCTGAGTGGGTTTCCTGTCCCTCTACCCCCAGTTCAGGAAGCTCCTCCACGAGCAGGGGGATAACGGCGGCTTTAGGGCGGATCCTGCTCTGAAAATGGCACAGAAAGGAAAAGCAGCTCCATCTCTCTGCGGGCACGGAGCAGGGGGGATGCAGAGGGCCCTCCCCTCACCGGGGGTCCTGCTTCTCCCATCACTGGGGGCTCAGCAGGACGGGTTCGCTGGCATCTCATCACCTCCAGCTCTTTGCACCAGCACAGAGCAAGGGGAGAGATCCCAAATCAGAGCCTTGGGAAGCCACGACCCCCAGGAAGAGACAGGCACCGCAGACTGAGATAAAATCACCCCCTAATGGAGAGCCCTTAATTCAGGCCCCAGAAGCAGTGCTGGTGCCAGGGGAGGGCCCTGAGCTGCCCCACCAATTAGCGAGGCTGGCAGCTCGTCAGTGTAATGAGGAGCAGATGGGACAGGACCTATAAGTAGCTTGAGGGCCCCAGAGGGGCCTAAGCCAGGTTTGTGTCCAGGCTGGGCTTAAGGGAGCAGCAGCCGAAACCCAGCCCAGAGCAGGTCAGGGCCCTGCAGCTGCCCAAGGGGTGGCTTCTGCTGGAGGTGCTCTCAGAGCTGGGGTAGGGGGTCTGACCCTTCTCTCTCCCTCTGTCCAGATGAGGCCACCCACCAGCAGTGATCCCAGCTCCTTCTCCAGCAGGTTCCTGGGCCAGATCCTTCAGCTGAGCTTTGTCCAGTACCCGGTGAGTGACGTCCCTGCTGCTGGAGGAGCCTGAGACAAGTGGAGGGCGTGACAAAATCTCAATACTGGCACTTTCTTGGGGTTTTCTACCAGATCTGCTCTTTTCTTCCAGTCTTTTCACATCATTAGATATTAGGAAGAAATCCTTCCCTGTGAGGGTGAGGAGGCCCTGGCACAGGTTTCCCAGAGCAGCTGTGGCTGCCCCTGGATCCCTGGAAGTGTCCAAGGCCAGGTTGGATGGGGCCTGGAGCAGCCTGGGATAGGGGGAGGTGTCCCTGCCCATGGCAGGGGGCTGGAATAGGGTTGTCTTTAAGGTGCCTTCCAACCCAAACCATTCCATGGGTTTTCCTCTGCCCTGTACTCGGCATGTGCTTGTCCTCTGCTTTCCTCCCTATCCCAGCTTTTGTCTTCTGCCTGGTTTGGCCTTGCCTTGCTCCCATACTGCTGGTGGTGGTTGCAGTACTCCCATTTCTCTCCCTCTCTGGGCCAGAAGAAATGGGAGGGTTTTGGGAACAAGGTACAACCCAGCAGGTCCTGTTTTACCTGGCTGAAGTAGGCCCCAATCTCGGCTGGGACAGGGCAGGGTTTAAGGCTTTCCCTGAGGACTTCAAACACCTGGAAGTTCTCACATGTGCTGATGTGCCTCTCTCTGCAGCTGAAGCTCCTCCAGAAGGCATCCATCTGGGTGGGATTGGTGTTCCCTGTGGGGACCAGCAGCAAGCTCTGCCCCTCCCAGTCCTCCCCCAGGCCGGGGTTCCTCGCCAGGAAGCACCGGGGGAGGCTCGTGCACCTCCTGCTCTCTGTGATTCCCACCAGGATCCAGAGCTTCCTGGGCCACCTGCCTGCAGACCAGGGCCAGAGCAACATGTCCAAGGGTAAGAGCTGTGGCCTCCTGGAGCACCTGGAGGCTTTGCAGCCAAGCAGCTGTACACAGCACGGAATTCCTGCAGGGAGCTGGGAATCACCGATCCGTTTGTGCTGGGTGTGGTGACTGTGTCTCCTGCGAATCCCTGCAGAGATCCGGGAGGCTCCCATCAACCCCTCCAAAGCCAGCAAGAGGAAGCGGGACGATGTGGCTCTGGAGGAGCAGGAGTCCTGGGCTGTGTTTCTGGAGAGAGATTTACCAGAGGATGACTCTGAAGACCCCACGTACGAGGTGAGATGTGGCTGCTGAGCAGTTCTGAGGTCATGGTTTGGCCTCTGCATGTTCCTGGGACTGGGAAACTCTGGGAGCATCCCTGTGGAGGAGCCTGCAGAGGTTTCCTTCCCAATCCACACTTGGAGGGCACAGGGCACCCAGAGCACTTGGCTGTCACTGTCTGAGAGCTGGGGGTGCCCCACTGGTCATGGAGGTTCCCTTTGGTCGATGACAGGGACACTTTGCAGGGACACCCTTGGCTGTGGCTCCCAGTGCCCCTGGGAATGGGATTGGTGTGTCCCTGCTCAGACCATCCCTTCGCCCTTCCTTCCCCAGCCCTCGGAGGTGGGGTCGGACAGTGAGGAGTACCTGTCCCACAACGACACTGACCTGGAGCTACAGGAGCTGGGTGGGATCACGGTGCTCCAGGAGCCCTCAGATCTCCAGGTGAGTGTCCCTGCTCCATTCCTGGGGACACCAGTAAATACTGGGCTGGAAGGATGTCCTTCAGTCCCCATTCCCTTGGCTACAGGAGGAGGGATGTCTGAGGTTACTCTAATCTGAGAATTCCATGAATCCCTCATGGATTTTGTGCTGCCCTTCCACGGAGCTGAGCTCTGACCGTGCCCCTCCTCTGTGAGCAGGGGTCAGTGCTGCCCCCGGAGCCGGGACCAGAGGATCCAGCTGTGTTCAGCAGTGGGGAAGGTGCTCCAGCTGTGGCCAGTGGTGATGTCCAGACGCCCCAATCCACTGGGAGCAGTGGGGATGGCCGGGAGCAGGAGGCTGGCACAGCCTGTGACAGCAGCACTTTGTCACAGGATGGGGTAAGGACTCCCGGGACAATCCCACCCTCGGAGTGTGGAGCAGGGGAGGTGTCGCGAGGGTGGAGCTGTTCCAGCCTGGGGCTGTCCCCAGGCTCTGAGCCCTTATCCCAGAGCCCTCCATCCCTCTGCTGCCCAGGGAGCTGGGGAAGGGCTGGAGGGGCTCCAGTCCCTCTCTGTGCAGACCCAGCCTCACTCCCAGGTGCCAGGGCTGATGCTGGGTGTGCTCAGTGCCTGGGCATTGTCACCAGGCTGTGCCAGCTGAGCATCTGGTGGCACCTCTGGCCCAGGGCCGCTGCCAGCAGGTTGCCATGAGCCCTTTGTGACTCCCTGGTGCAGAGGTCTTGCACTTAGGAGGATTTTTGGGAAATTCCTCACCACAAGCAACTTCCCATGGGGTCCCTCACTGCTCTGCTCCCATCTGTTCCCAAAGCGTTGCTGGATACCCTCCCAATTCCCAGGAAGCTGGTACCCCGCCTGGCTTGCAGGGAAAGGGAGAGTGAGGAGAGGTGCAGGGTGGGTTGGTTTGTACCCAGTGTCAGCGATGGCGGCCACAGTTATGGGTAAAATCTCCTGTTTTCCAGGAAAACCAGGAAGCCTGACCTGTGCACCTGGACCTTCTGGGGCTGCAGAGTGCCTGATTCCCTGGGCCAGCTGTGTCCTTGAGGAAGATGGCCAGTTAAATACTGTGTTTGTGTTGTTTCCTTTTCTTGAAGTTCCTAATAAAATCACCCTATTTTTTCATGTGAATGGGGCTGCAGTTGGCTGTCAGGACCTGGAGCTGGCATGGACAGGGTATGGGGCTGCCAGAGGGACCTTTCCCTCTGCTTCCTCATGGTGCCTGGGAAGGGGGATGGCTCTGGGAATGCTGGAATGTGTGATGTGCAGGGAGTGAAGGCCCAGACTGAGGCTGGGCAGCACTGGGGCTTTTCATGGGGCACTCCCTGAGCTTGGACACCCAGGCTGGTCCCTGGAGAGCCCTGATGCCTCCAGGGAAGTTCCCTCCCTTTTGGAATCTCCAAAAACACAGGTACAAATCTGTGCCCTTGGAATAAACCAAGGAATTTAACACAGAGCCTGCATTGTGCAATGAACACTTGAAGATTTTCGATTTTGGGAGTTCTGCACAGAACCTCCTCCCTCCACATGGATCCTGTGCAGGACCCTCTTTCAGCACAAGAGGAAATGGGGATTTGGAGTCTGGAAAAGGCAGGTTGGGATCAGAAAGTGCAGAGCTCTCCCAGAGCTCTGGAGAGACCTGAGGTTGGCCAGGGCTGGATCTGGTGCCTGGACCAAGTGTGAGTCTGAGGCTGCAAAGAGCAGCAACTCCTCCAACTGTGGGTGAGGAAAAGGGAACAGCTCGGGGAGGGTTGGATCCCTTGCTCAGGGCGTGCCTGGAGGCTGTGGCTGGCACCAGTGCCTGGAGCTGGGTTTGTGTGGGAATCAGCTGGAGCTGACAATGTTCCAGCTGCTAAAATGAACCGTGGCACCCTGCAGCAGGCACCTTGTGCTGAGCAAGCTGAGCCCTCGGCTTGGTTTTACCTGGGTGGGCCAGGCCAGCTTAGAAGTGTCTGTGGTGATGTCTGTGCTTGCCAGGGGCCACAGGCAAAGCCTCTGAAGGAGCAAAAACCCTCCAAGGGGAGGCAAGGTTTGAGTTGCCCTGTGCATTTGTTTGTCTCCCAGTTCCTACGGGCTGCAGGAAGGAGTGGGAGTTCAAAATCCCAGGTAGGCTGAAGGCAGGTGAGGAGGATGGAGGTGTCCTGGCTCCCAGACCCTGCTGGGATCAGGGATGGCAATGTCTCTTTAATTAAAGGTTGTTCTGTCTGTCAAAAGCAGCTCTGGGGCACCTTGTGCTCTGTGCAGCTTTTCCTGCTGGGTTACAGGGGTGGCTGAAAGGACATCTCTGACCACTGAACCACTTCAAGGAGGAAATTCTGGTGCCTTAAACCAGTGGCTGGGTCAGGACACCTCTCCTCGAGCTGCAGCCCTTGGACTCCTCCCTGCCACTCTAAAATTGCCTTTTAGAGCCCTGGCACTGGCTGCTTGTGCCTCTGCTCCAGTGGCTTGGACCAGGCAGGGCTCTTTTTCTCTCAGGTTGGTTATTTGTGCACCATTAATGTGCAGAACAGTCCTGAGTCATGGAGCTGGAGCACTCACAAAGCTGCTCCCCCTCCTTGCCCACGGCAGTGCCTCTTACCTGGTGTTATCTGCAGCCAGAATAGCTCTGGTTTCATTACTGCTGAATAATAGCAAGATCTTTTTTGTTGTTTGTGTTAAAGGTTGATAAAGGAGCTGATACTGCAGCTCCTGGATATTATATTGGGCTCAGCATTAATTCAGGTGCTCCTTGTTTGTCTTCAAGAGCTCTCCCACCCTCTGCAGCCACAGCTTTCAGAGCAGAAATTAATAAAACATCCTTTAGTGGCACAAAGCTGGGTAAGGACTTTCTCTGAAATCTGGGCTGGCTTTTCCTCTTGCTCCTGATCTTTAGGAGCCCTGAATGTGGGGATGAAGAGCAGGCTTTGTTCCTTGCCTGGGTGATGATGCTTAATGTAGTGAGGAAGAAAAGAGCTCTAAATCTCCCTTTTGGAGCTCACCTGAAAATTAATTCTGGGCACACCTGCCTGCCATGAGGGGCACGCCCAGAGCTTCCCAGACCTTAAGCCCTGATTTAGGAAGAAGAGCCTTCCTCAGATGATTGTGGAGGAGGTGAAAGGTTTGGTCAAGTCAGAAGGAGCTGTGGAGCTGTTTGACCCCAAGGTCACCCCTGAATCCAAGCCCCAGCAGGTGGGTGGTGCCTGTTTGCGTGGTCAGTGAGGAGGAGGAGGGTGATGATGGCCCTTCAGTGTGTGAAGGCTCAGCCTGGGGGGGGCCCAATCACCTGGGGGTGCCTGAGGGTGGCCCTGGCCTTTGGTGGCCTCAGGAGTGTCACCACTGGTGTGGGTGAGCTCCCCGAAGCACTGAGTGCATGTGGGCCCCATCCCTCTGCAGAAGGATGAGCCTTGTACATCCCAGAAATGCAGCTTTGGGGCTGAAAGGCTGTTTGGGGCCATTCAGTGGGGCTGCAGCCATGGGATGGGATCTACATGATGATTTTGGGGACTCAGCCCCTCTCCAAGTCTGGGCGGAGCAGAGCTGGGATGGAAAGTTCCTCCTGCCCAATCCATGAAGCGCCTCTGAGCATCCCTTCCCTCCCTCTCCACTATCCCTGCTCTTCCTTCCAGCTCTGTGGGGTTTTTTGCCTGTTTTTCCCTTGCTGTGTGAGCAGATGAAGCACAGGGATGTGCCCCAGGACACAGGGTGGCTGCAGCCCCCTTGGTTTGGGGTTGGGGTCAGCAGGAGCAGCCTGATGGAGGCTGTTGAACTCCAGTTGGATGGAGATGCACCAAGCTCTCCCTGGTGTCTTCTATTCTTGGGAAAGGCTGTGGGATGTGTCCAGCTGAGCCTCTGCTGCCCTTGGGCACAGCCCTGGGTGTCATCCAAGCCCAGCTTTTGTGTGGTCCCCCTCACGCTTCCCCTCAGTCCCTGGCTGAGGAGCAGATTCCCTCCCTCCACCTCTGCACACCCTGGAAATCTTCAGCTGCTGCTTTTCCAGACATTTCCCTGCCCTCTCCCGCAGGCCAGAGGGGTTGGGATGGTGGGAACCACGTGGGATGTGGGTCCCAGAGCTGAGCTCTGCACCTTCCCGACCTCCAGGGCCTGTTCAGGCTTTGTGGGTGACAGCGGGGCCAGCCCCATATCCTGGGCAAAGGCCACCAAAGGGCAAGGCAGGTGCTGGGGAAGGATGGGAAGGAGAGGGAGGGGGGAGAGGGAGGGAAATCGAGGGGTTAATGCCGTGTTTGGGGGATGACAAGGCAAGTGTGGGCCTTGAGGGAGCCTCGAGGGCGAGCAAAGGTGACCCTGAGAGTCGGGGGCCACAGAGGACACATGGACCAAGCAGCCTGCAAGGGGCTCAGAGCCGTGAGGAGGGAGCTGTGCTGGAAACAAATGGCTTAATTGAGGCAAAAACGATCATAATTAGCATGAACAAATCCAATTAGGAGCCAGGGGCGGGTTACCGTGGGCCTGTCATTGGGAGCATCGGGGCTGGGGGTTCCACAGCTGGGACAGGCAGGGGAAGGGGATGTGGGGGTCCCCGGGGCTGGTGCTCCTTAGCATCCTCTCCTCCTCGGGCTGCTGGCTCTGCGCCCTGGCCAGAGCCTAATTAGGCTGGGGAAATGGATTTGCCAGGCTGTGCTCAGCAGAGGGGGGAGCAGCAATTGCTGTCGGCTGCTCAAGACCGGTAATTGAGAGGGTCAGGAGCCCCATTCCAACCTCGCTCCGGGGCTGGAAGGGGCGTTTTGCTCTTTCCTACCAAGAAAAGCCGCTCCTGTTTGTCCTTTAAGGTGACTCTGGGTTGCTTGCAGGCCTGGGGTGGAGTGTGGGAGGGGGAACATGCTGGAAAGAGTGAGGTTAAATATTAACTGTGCTATTTAATATTAGAGCAGGCATTTCTTTCCTATCACATGCAATGGCCAGGGATTCAAAACATTAATTTCCAGTGAAATCATCTTTATGGGTCATAACTTTTGTTACAAAATTTTATTCCTCTGTTTTGGGAAAAAGTGAAACCCCAACGTTTCTCATTGGGCCTCTCTTTCCCGTTCACCCTCCTGCCCTTCCAGAGGTTTTTCCCACCATTCCAGCAGCGAGGGGTGGGCACTGGGCACCCCCTGAACCCCCCCCCCCCATCTCTTACAGCCCAGCACCACCTTCTGAGCCCAACTGCTCCTCACACAGTGTGGAAAGCAGAGCAGGGGAGCGTGAACCCCTGTCCCAGCTCTGCCCAGTAAAACCAGTAGAGCTGCCAGCAGGAAGAGCAGGCAGGTGGGTACTTCCATTCCTGGAAAGCTTTGGGAGCTCTCCTGGCCAGGCAGCTCTTTCCTCACGGGACTGGGGTAATCTGGGGGTCTCTCTGTGTGTCCCGCTCAGCCTCTCCTGGTGACCCTCCAGTTATCAATCCAACCCCTCCCGGTGCTGTCCCCCCGGAGGCTCCTGCCTGCAGCTGCTGGCAGCTCTCAGAGATAATCCCGGCTTTATCTTCCCCCTGTGACAGCAGCAGGAATGAGGGAGGCTGTGATGTGTCCCTGGGGAGCTCAGTACAAGCCCCAGCCCATGCCAAGGGAGGATGGAGCATCCTTGGACTGGTGAGGATCCGGCGCTCCTCTGGTGCAGGGCAGTGTTGGGGAGCTCCAGCTGCCCTAAACCCGGCAGATTTTGCAGGGGCAGGGGACAAACATCTGTCCCCACATCTGCTCCTTTCCCAGAGCAGCGTGAATTCGGGATGAAGGGCCTGACCCTGGGTGAGTGGGGAATGATTTTTGTGCCTTTCTGGGGACACAGCAGGGGTGGGTCAGGGACAGGGCAGGTGCTGGGCTCTGCTTGGCTTGGGGCTGTGCGGGGAGGGACCATCCAGGGGCCTCCAGTGGCCCTCTGGGGTTCTGCAGATGCCACTGAGGGCTTTCCATGGGGGTGGCCCTGCTCCCTGTGGGTTGTCTGAGAGTCCAGGGATGCCCTGGAGCAGCTGAGCGGAGTTTCAGCCCCGAGGAGGGTCCAGCTGGGTGTGTAACTGGGAGCAGAGGGTCACACCAGTGGCAGAGCCCCCCACTGACTCCTCTGGAAATGGAACCATCCTCTCGGAGGTGCACGATCCCCAGCCCAGGTATTTCTGGCTTGTGAGCCCTGTGGATGGTGACGTTTTCCAAAGGCTTTGAGCCCAAATTTGTGCTGCTGCCCTTGTTGTCATCTCCAGCCAGAGCCAAGCTGTTGGTCACAGTTGGGTGGCGTGGAGGAACTGGTGCTACACCAGATGCCACGACTGGGCCGGCGTCCAGCTGAGGCCTGGAGATCGACTGTGTGTCACACTGTGAGAAAAGTGCTGGAAAAGTGCGGGAAAAGTGCTGGAAAAGTGGTATCCAGCAGGCCAGACCCCCTGCAGATAGTCCTGTTCAGCTGAGCTGGGGGCTGAGCTGTGCCTCTCCCCCAGCAGTCGTGGTGTGTTTCCAGCTAAACTCCAGTGAAAGCTCTTGGAAACAAAGCTGGGAAGAGGAGCTGTGCTGGGAGCATTAATATGCACATACATTAGGTGTGACTCACACAAGAAGGGAGGGTAATTTTCAGGTCTGATTATCCTCAGCCGTGCGCTCCCCAAAGCTCGCTCTATTTGTTCATATTTCATTTAAGATGCTGCAAGATATTAGCTTAGAAAAATGGGAGGCGACAGGGAAGGCTGGGAGCCAGGGATGGTTCCCATTCCCACCCCAGGAAGGGAAGGAGGGATGAGGTCAGTGCCAGTGAGTCTCCCTGCTGGTGCCAACGTGGGACCTCCTGGGACCTGTGCCCTCCAGGTGGCCTCAGGTGTGGCTGCAGAGGAGCCCCAGGGGTCAAGGATTGGCCAGTCTGGAGAGAGGCTGTTTATGAGAGTGGGCAGTGATGGGGGAATGGTTTTAAACCGACACAGGGTCAGTTTAGATGGGATAGTGGGAAGCAGTTGTTCCCTGTGAGGGTGGGGAGGCCCTGGCACAGGGTGCCCAGAGCAGCTGTGGCTGCCCCATCCCTGGAAGTGCCCATGGCAGGGGGTGGGACTGGATGAGCTTTAAGGTCCCTTCCACCCCAGACCAGTCCAGGATTCTGTGACTGTGCTGGATTTCTTGGCCAGAGCACCCTGGATCTGTCTGCACGGGAAGAGGCACCTGTGGCTTGTTCAGGGCACCAAAAAGGGCAGGAGCAGAGATTGTCACCTGTCCCCTCCCTGCTGTGACAGCCCCTGCTCCCCAGGGACCTTGCTGAGAGCTGGGGCTGCTCCTCTGCCTGCAGCAGCCGTCTCATCCCCCTGCCGTGTCCCCACATCCCAGCCCCTGGGAATGGGAGATCCAGGCACTGTGGAGGGGCAGGAGAGGCTGCAGGTCCCTGCTGTGTCCCCAGGGCACTTCCTGCGCTGCTCATCCCATCCTGGCTGGCTCAGCGTCACCCCCTCGCTGCCATCGGTGCTTCCCGGGGCTCCCAGCTCCTGCAGAGCACAGTGGGCACTGCTGGCACCTCAGTGACTGCTGACAGATGAGCACAGATGTGGCACCTGGGGACACAGGTGGGCCTGGCAGTGGTTGGACTCAATGATCTTGGAGGGTTTCTCCAACCCTTGAGATTCTCTGACTTCCAGTTCCTGGTTTTATCACCAAAAATGCTTTCCCAGGAGCAGCCTCCAGCCAAGGAAGCTTCATGCCCACATCAGCCATGGAACTGTCCTGGTTTGCGTCTTCTGCTGCACATTCCAGCCAGGCCCCTCATGGGCTCCAGGGTCTCTAAGAAAGGGAAGGAATCCAGGGATCACCTCGTTCATCACCAGCAAAGAGCAGCTCCTCCCACCTGGTTTCAGGTTTTTAAAGCCGTTCTCAGCAGAGGCAGAGCGTGATCTGCTGACACCAATCCCAGCCCTCCCACGCTTCCAGGGAAGTGGGTGGCTCCTCTTTTGCTGTTTGCACTCATCAGTTCTGTCCTTGGCTGTAGCTCACTTGGGGATCAAAGGCCAGGAGCTTTGCACAAAGAATCGAAACAATCCCGTTCCTGATGTTGGGCAATCAGAGAATCTCCTGAGGGGGAAGGGACCCCCAGGGATCATCAGTCCAACCCCTGGCCCTGCACAGACACCCCAACAATCCCACCCTGTGCATCCCTGGGAGCGTTGTCCCAACGCTCCTGGAGCTCTGGCAGCCTTGGGGCCGTGCCCATTCCCTGGGGAGCCTGGGCAGTGCCCAGCACCCTCGGGGGGAAGAACCTTTCCCTGATGTCCGGGAAGCAAAGGAATGTCTCTAGGGTGGGGATTTCATCCAGGGGTTGAAGAGCCCGAGGTGCACACCAGGGCTGGGGCTGGTGAGGGAGCAGGGGGTGCTGCAGGCAGCCCCCATGCATTTCCCCTCAATGCAGGCAGCCCAGAGCTGTTGTCCTCCCACCAGCCGTGCATCATTCATGCAAGAGTGCTCCCCATCTGATAAATCATCTCAGAGAGACAAGACACAATGGGGCTTTTAATTATAGAAACAATTACCAAGGATTAATGACAGCAGTGGTGTGACAGTGTTGTTACTCCTAAAGTTTAATAAAGCTGCAGTAGTTTTTGTTGGACGTGGGGAGCACTGAGACACTTCCTTGGCTGCTGGCTTTGGTTTGAATCCTCCTCAGCATCCAACATTTCCTCCCAGGGAGATACATTTGGGGGCTTCCAGGAGGTGCAGGGGCTTGGCTGGATGGAGCCTTGGGGGGATTTATGGGAAGGGAGAGGGCTGAGTGAGGGGGTGTTGCTCATGGGGGGACACTGAGATGGAGCAGGGACTGGACGGGGCACAGGGACAGCTCAGCTCAGTGTCACCAGCCCTTGGCCAATGTGGGTGTGTCCCTGCTCCCCACAGAGCACCTTCAACACCCAGGTGGCTCCTGAGCCAGCTCCAGCATCTCTACACCTGCACCTTTCTGAGCGCAGGATCAGGTCCCCATGGAATGGTTTGGGTTGGGAGGCACCTTAAAGACCTATTCCATCCCCTGCCCTGGGCAGGGACACTTTCCACTATCCCAGGGTGCTCCAAGCCCCGTCCAACCTGGCCTTGGACACTTCCAGGGATGGGGCAGCCATAGCTGCTCTGGGAAACCTGTGCCAGGGCCTGCCCACCCTCAGCACACAGAATTTCCCCCAGCTTCCCAGGCTTGGAGAAGCCCCCAAACCCCTTTTCTGCCTCTCAGCAGCCCCGTGAGCCCATCACAGGGCTGGGACCCAAGTTCAATCTGCTTGGAAGACACCAACAGAGCCGACGGCTTGGGAAAACACAGAAGTCAGCAGTAGCTTCCCTTTGCCTGCAGCCCTGGCTGTTCCCCAGCAGGGAGGCTGGCTCGGCAGGGAACAGCCCGCGGGGAGCAGGGACACAAACACAGAGCGACAGGGGGACGAGAGACGCGCCAGGGTCACCGGGGTGGCCGGAGCCGTCAGCAGAGGTGAGGTGGCACAAGCCGTGCCAGCCTGCAGCCCCGAGCTGCCCTTCCTCCTCCCTCCTCTGTGGGATCCTGGGCTGGGATGTTCAGCAGGATGCTCGGGGGGATGCTGCGGGGGGTGATGGGGTGGGATGCTCGGTGGGATGCTCGGGGGGATGCTGGGGTGGGATACTCAGTGGGATGCTCGGTTGGATGCTCAGTGGGATGTTGGGGTGGGATACTCAGTGATGCTTGGACAGTGCAGATGAGGCAGGGGCTGCTCCAGGGGTTTGGCTGCTGGGAGGGGACATGATTTCCCTGAGGGAGCTGAGTCTGTCTCTCCCACTCTGAATCCCCCTGGCTCTGGGACCTGCCCCACACCGTGCTGGGAGCTGGGCTCGGAGCCCCTGCGCCCCTGGGAGCACCCCCTGCTCTGCAGCACCCCCGCCCTGCCCTCGGGTCTTTCCCAGGAGGATCCCGAAGTTTGATCCAGGATTTACCCCCCAGCGCAGAGCAGAGAAAGTGGAGCAGGGCAAGGGCAGCCTTGAATCCCGCATGGCTCGGGGGTGGAGCAGGGGGAAAAGGACACCAGACAGGCTGGACCACGCTTGGCCAGGTCACTCAGTCTCTGCCCAGTTCCCCCAGCAGGGCCTGGAAAACTCATTCCCGGTGTTCCTGGGTGCTGGGGGACGGCTGGTGGGGAAGATTTAACATTCCAACCTGTCTCCTGCTGGATGAATAATTCATGGTCCAGGCAGGGTGCCGCGACCTCCGCCCCTCTCGCATATCCAAGTGCTGCGAGGAGCCGGGAGCTGCTGCTGCAGGGACGGGGACAGGAGGATGGGGACGGTCACAAGGGAGCTGTGGACCCTTGGGCACAGCTGCCCGTCCTGCTGAGGTTGTGGGGTGCAGGGAGGTGTGGGGTGAGAGCGTCTCTGGATCCCTGTGCCAGGTACAGGTCTCGTTTCCAGTTTTTCCTTCCGTGGAGGACGCGGGCGGATTTGTTGCCGGTGAAAGTGGGACACTAATAACGCTGCCTGGGTGCCAGCCTGTTCTCACCTCCAGAACTGACGCTCCCCAGAATGCTCCTGCCAGCCCCATTCCATGTCCGCCCAGCCCAGAGCCCCCCTGGGGACGTGGGAATAGCCGGGACTGCCCAGAGCCCAGCACTGAGTTATCCAAAGGAGGGAGCGTCACCTCCAGCCCCGAGTGTGCCCAGCCAGAGGGGCTGGAATTGCCTGCCTGGCTGCTGGCAGCCTGAGCCAATTCCCACAGGATCAAGCTGTGGGAGAAGTTCCCTCATGCCCCAGAGCCACGTTCAGCACCGGGGCAGCCGGAGCATTCCGGAACCTGCGCCTGCTCCCTGCGGAGGGCTCGAGGAATGAGGGTGGTTCTGGCTGGCAAAACACGTCCAGCACTGTGGAGCTTCATGGGAGGGTCAGAAGAGACTCTCAACACCTGGAAGCAGCTGGTTTCCCTGAGGGAGAAACTGTCCATCCTCAGCCTGGTGTTGGTCAAAGCCCCTGGACACCAAGGCATGGATAGAGACTATGGAATCACTAAGGTTGGAAAACACCTCTAAGATCATCAAGTCCAACAATTAATGATGATCCTCCTGGCAAATTTTAAGCAGTTTCCTATGAAAATATTCCCTATTTAAAACCTGTTTCCTAACCATGACAGCCTCTCTGTCCTGCAGAATCCGAGCTCTTGGATAGGCAAGGAAATGAATAATGTGTTCAGCAAGGAAAAGTTCATTTCCCAAGTATTCCTGGTTACCAAAGGATTCGTCAGTGATCTTCCCTCCAAAATTAGACCTTTTAGACCCCCCTGGCTTATGAATCAGCTTTGCCATCACTTCATCCCAGCATAATCTGTCTTTCAACATAACAGCTCCCATCCCACTCCGAGGATGTGGAGTAAGAGTAGGCAGCCAAAAAAAGCCCGGGAGCCATGTGGACTCGGCAGAGCAGGAGAGGATGGGCACTGGGGGAGTTTCTTCCCTTGCTCTTTGAGTTCGTGTTCCGGACATGATTCATGTGAGGACAGGGAAGGTGGAGAAATCTGGGAATTGGCACCTCGCCTGAGCGTGACCCTGAACCAGGAAAGGGACTGGGAAGGGCACATCCCTCTGGGCAGCCCCGGTGGGCAGAGACAGGGCACAGCAGAGCGGGGGAAACCTTGAGAGCCTCCAGCAAGCAAAGGGACAGGGCAGTGCGTCGTCACCGTTGTCACCTGCAGCTGCACCTGGGCACAGGTGAGGCGCTGGGCAGCTCCTGCGGGAAGGGAGGGAGGGACGGAGGGAGGGGCTCACCGAGCCCAGCGGGGGTGAGGGTGATCTCCTTCAGGACTTCTGCGCTCTGAGACCCTTCCTCCCCAACAAGGGACAATCCTGGCGGTGCCTGGGGACGTGGCCCTGAGCGATTCCACCAAGTGGCAGCGTTTTTCCCAAGACAGCATCCTGTGGAATGACCGGTGGATCAGCCATGCTGCCAGCAGGGAGGGGCCATCGGGAGCGGGTGAGGGGATGTCTCTGGCCCCAGCAGCCCCCCGAGTCCCCAGCCGGGGCAGGGAGATCCCTCCTGCCACCGAGTCCAGCGAGCCATTCCTGAGCCATCCCTGCGTGAGAACCTGGCGAGGATTTGGGGATTTTAGTGCCGTGCAATCCTGTTCAGATTCCCTGGGGACAAAGGGACACGGCTGATCTGCAGCGGCCCCATCCCCGCGCAGGAACCGGCAGCTCCCGGAGCTCTGAGCAGACACGGGCAAGGCTTGAGCTGATGAATGGAGGGGATTAGAACCTGTTCTGTCTGCGGGTCACGGGGACACGGGGACACACACAGGGCACCGGGGCCCGTTTCCATCCGGGAGGTGCAAATGCGGTGTTTGCCGTCCGTGGCACCGCAGTGCCTGGAATCCTAATGGCCCGCGAAGCGGCTCTAATGGTGTTTGAAAAGGAGCTGGGAGCTGCTGGGAGGGATTCGATGCCGCTCTCAGATAAAGGCAGGAGGGAGGGCGAGGGAGACGGGGGTGGGAGCGCGTTCGTTCCGCGCGCTGCGGCTGAGGGAAGGGGAATGTGGGCTGGATTCCATCAGGAGCAATTTCCCCGCGGGAAGGGAGCGGGGAGGCAGCGGAGTGGCCGCCCCCGGCTCCCCGAGGGTGGGGAGCGCTGGGATCCCACCGGGCACGGCAGCACTTGGATCCCTGCGCTTGTGCAGGGATGGAGAGGCGACCTTGGACCTGGTGAGACAGGAATCACCTGGCAAATAAACGCCGTGCCAGGGCTTCTCGTCTGTTCAGCCGGAGCAGAGGAGACTGAGGGGAGACTCCTCGGGGGCTGCAGCTCCTCCCGAGGGGAGGCGGAGGGGCAGGGGCTGAGCTCTGCTCTGGGAGCAGGGACAGTAGCCCAGGGAACGGCTGGAGCCGTGCCAGGGGGTTGGGATGGACATCAGAGAAAGGTTCTTCCCCCAGAGGGTGCTGGGCACTGCCCAGGCTCCCCAGGGGATGGGCACGGCCCCAAGGCTGCCAGAGCTCCAGGAGCCTTTGGACAACGCTCCCAGGGATGCACAGGGTGGGATTGTTGGGGTGTCTGTGCAGGGCCAGGGCTTGGACTGATGATCCCTGTAGGTCCCTGCTAACTGAGGAGGTTCTGGGATTCTGCTTTTCTGATTCTCCTGCCCATCCAATGCAGGATGGCCAGGCTGCCCCACGACTGTGCCAGGCACACCCCAGCCCAGCTAAAAAGGAGGTGACCAGAAGTGGACAAGTAGGGAGAATTTACGAGATAAAATCTGAGGTGATGATCAGCAGTGTGCACCCCACAGCCCAGCCACCCCCTCTCTAAAACCCCTGAGCTCAGGCAGCCTGGGGCAGCTGCACTCGGAGCCTGAAGTGCCCAGCTCCTCACTGCTTTTGGGTCAAGCAGTGGTGCCAACATGAGGCTTCCCCACCCCAGGAACCCCTGTAACCCCACAGGGCCACTGCTCTGTCCCCAGGCTGCTCCCAGCCCTGCTGGTGCTGGGGGCCCTTGGGGACACAGGTGGCTCTGCCAGGCTGGGCAGGGCTGGGCAGCAGCAGCAAACCCCAGTGTGGAGCCAAGGATCACAGTGGGGAGGAAGAACCAGGGCACATCCACTGGCAGCAGTTCCCCTGCTAATGGATCCTGGTACCTGGAGCACCTTCCTGGATTAGCAGGGCAAACAGAAACCACTCGGCTGCCAGGAGGAGGAAGTGAGCTGGGCAATGCTGGCCCCTCCAGCCAAGGGGAATAAATCATCAGCAGTGGGGAATAAATCACAGAATCACAGAATATCCCGAGTGGGAAGGGACCCACAGGGATCATCAGTCCAACCCCTGGCCCTGCACAGACACCCCAACAATCCCACCCTGTGCATCCCTGGGAGCGTTGTCCAAACGCTCCTGGAGCTCTGGCAGCCTTGGGGCCGTGCCCATTCCCTGGGGAGCCTGGGCAGTGCCCAGCACCCTCTGGGGGAAGAACCTTTCCCTGATGTCCATCCCAACCCCCTGGCACAGCTCCAGCCGTTCCCTGGGCTCCTGTCCCTGCTCCCAGAGCAGAGCTCAGCCCCTGCCCTTCCTGTCCCCCTCACAGAAGTTACGGACTGGGAGGGGTCTCCCCTCAGTCTCCTCCAGCTGAACACACCAAGTGCCCTCAGCCTCTCCTCAGACCCTTCCCCCCAAGTTCTTCCCCATCTTCCTTGCCCTCCTTTGGACACTCTCTAATGCCTCAATACCTTTCTTTCATGGGGGATAAATCCCTGGCCGTGGGCTCTGTGGGGCAGAGCAGCCCTGGAGGATGAGTGGCAGCACCCAGAGCACACGTGCTCTGTGTCAGCTCCACGAACACGGACAGATGAGGGATCTGGGTGCTGTGCAAGCCCCCCTGGCCCCCAGCAAGGCAGTGATGACCTTGAAAGTGGAACCTGGGGTGGCCTAATTCCCAGCCACAAGCATCATGCTGGTGGCAGCAGGAGAAACGCAGCCTGTGCTGGGAAACCAGAGATAATTTGCTTGATCCTTCTCCAAGCAGGGAAAGAGTTGGGCTGGGTTTGAGGGCTGCTGAGCCTGCAGAGCTCCTGCTGAAGCCAACTGGTGCTGGGATTGGGTGGTTCTGCAAAACTGGCCCGTGGACCTTAAAAAAGGGATGGGGGGAAATCGTCTTTTGGTGGGAGTTTGTCACCTTGGGCTGACTGCACTGCCCGAAGGGACACCTGGGCCCAGACATGGAGAAAGGGCCCACTTTGGGTTCGCAGTGGGAGCAGGGGCAGGTGAGGAGCCCAGCACTGCTGCCACTTGAAGCCCAGGCAGTCGGAGCGGGGAAAGGTCCCTCTCCTTCCTGCTTGGATGAAAACCCTTCACCTGATGGTGCTCCTGCTGGGCACAGCTCAGCACAGCAGGTGCCTGGCCAAAGAAACTTCCATTGTTATTACCAAATATTTATTAAAAGTAACTGGGATTAGTCATGGGCTCAGGCTGCGTGTGCAGAGCGGGTCTGTCTGTCCAGGGCTCTGGCAGGAAATACCAGGAGAGGTTCCCCCTCAGGGGTTCGTGCCCTGGAGAAGAGCAAAACATGGAGACAATCGGGGTCAGGGCACAGTGAGAGGGAGGAAAGGGGATTTGGAGGGGGAACAAGGGGGTTTGTAGGGGAACAAGGGGCTTTGGAGCAGGAAGAACAAGGTTTGTAGGGGGAGGAATGGGGTTTGTAGGGGAACAAGGGGTTTTGTAGGGGGAATGAGGTTTGTAGGGGGAAGAACAGGGTTTGTAGGGGAACAAGAGGCTTTGGAGGGGGAACAGCCCCACAGCAGGCCGTGGATGCCACTCATGGTGTGGCAGCAACTCTTCCCTGTGTCCCCCAAACCGTGTGCCCCCCCGTTTCCCTGCTGGAGTCCTGCCAGGGGGCACAGGTGAGGCGAAGCTGCGTTTTTGGGTGCTGCCGTGAGAGCGAGCCCATGGGGCCTCCCTGGTCCCACCCCGCAGGTCCCTGGGGAAAGGCAGGACCCAGCTCCAGGCTGGGAACCTGTGGATGGACAGGACAACCCAGGGTGGTGTCCCCAGGGCACGGTGCCCCCCAGCCAGGCAGTGCCACCCTGCAGTGGGGTCTGGGGCTCTGCGAAGCCTCTGGCCAGCACACAACAACCCCTCGGGGACCGTGCTGTCCCCAGGCCCTCTGGTGTGGCTGGCTCTGCTCAGGGGCAGTTGTGGGGGTGGTTCTGGGCTGCCAAGCCAAGACTGGCTTCCCGGCACCCCCGAGCCCTTACGGCATCAGTCCAGATGCCAAAGGGGCTCCTGGTGGGCTCCCCAAACCCCAAATTCTGCAGGGCCAAACACCGGCTCCTCCCGCATCCGACACGTGGAGCGGGAGCATCCGGCTGCCTCCTTCTAGGAGTCCATTGAGGTTCCCATTAGGAAAAATTAATGGCCACCAAGAGTCTGTAATTGTCACATGGCTCCCACTGCTGCATCCTTAGTGGGGGGGAAAAAAAATCTCCGGCTGTCACCGGAGCTGGCAGTGCTGGAATGCTGCATTTGGGCTGGCAGGGGACCAGCGTGGCCCTCGGCAGGAGGGGCTGGCAAGGGACCCTGCAGGCAGGGAGGGGCCCTGGATCCCGGGTCCAGCAGGGAAAGCTCCCACAAGCCTCCTTGGAGGGCAAATTTGGGGCAAAAAGGACTTCACCTCTCAGTTTGTTGGAATTTTTTTTTCCCCTTGGCACGTTTCAGTCAAAAACTCTTTGGGATTTTGAGCGTGTGCCAGAGCAGCTGCGATTTTTTTTTATTTCTCTCGCACTTCTTTTTTTTTTTTTTTTTTTTTTTTAATCGTTTTGCTGAGTCTGTGTGAAAATGCCCCAGAAAGCAGCAAAACTTGTCAAGACACTCCCAGCGCCGGCTCACTTGGAACAGCGTCTCCAAAGGCAGGGACCCTCCCTGGCCCCGACAGCCTCAGGGTCCTGCCCCTTCTGTGTGTCCCCACCAGACTGGGGGGACAGCTGAACTGGATGGTCTTGAAGGTCTCTTCCCACCTTGATGATTCCTTGATTCCATGATATTTGTGTTCCCCTCCATTCCCAGGGCACGGCTGTCACCCAGGTGGTCCCACTCCATCCCAGTCCCGATGCTCAGCAAGGTTTTGGGGCAATGTGGTTTGTGGGTCCCCATCCTCATTTGGGGGGGACCTATTTTTGTTCAGGGCCAGGCTCTTGGGACAGGTGGGGGTAAAGCACAGGGGACCTAAGGAGGGGACCAGGCCCTGTCTCAGCACCCCAAATGCCCCTGGCAGGGAGCTCCTGGCCCAACCTGTCCCTGGCTCCTGGGGTAAGATGCCTTTGGGTTAATGCTCATATTTAAGCCAATCTGAATTAATTGGAACATGAGACCGAGGGCCCCGTGGGCTTCTCCAGTGTCCAGTGCAGGGCACTGGCTTGGGGGAGCAGAACTGCTCACCTCAGCCTGGTGCTTTTCCTCCACATCTTTGTCCTGTTCTTTCCTTGAAGCCCAAAGTGATGCTAAAAGGGCACTGGAGCTGATGGGAGGAGGTGGCAACGGGAGAGAGCCCGCAGGGGGAGCAGGGCTGAGCCCAAACCCACATCACAGGCTTTAATCACGTCCTGCCTTTTCCCTTATCCTGAGCAAATCGCTTGGCTGTGCCTTGGTTTCCCCCAGAATAAAACAATGGTGTGAAGGGGGCACAGTGAGACAGAAATAACCTGATTTTCTGGCAAGGGGAAAAGGACAAAGGGGTCCCCTCCAACCTGGGCTCCCCCTGTTCCCCCACTGCACTGTCAGCACCCTGCTCCCCCAAAACCACCTCTGACCCTGCCCAGCAGGCAGGAAAGCATCTCCCATCAGACAAAATCAGATCAGCACTTGGCTCCCAGCGATGGGATCGGGAGCTGTGTGGAGGAAGCAATTCCCCCCATCCCTGATTAATAACAACGCAGCCTGCAGAGCCAGGGCGGGGGGGACGCTGCTTAATTGACTCTGTGGTTTTAATGACTATGTTCAAATTAGCCAGAATCACCTTTCCATCCTGGGGAATGGAAATGAGACGTGGATTTCTCCGGCACACCCTCCCCCCCACGTCGGCCTCTTAAAATTACATCTCCAACCAAACCAGTCACATTTTTCAAGGCTGGATTTCTCATCTTTTCCTAAGCAGATAAGTTGATATTGTTTAAAACAGCAATGAAATTCCTCCACAGCCGTGTAAATCTCCTGGTTTTAGCCGCAGATCCCAGGCTGAGGATGAACCTCAAATGGGAAAGCCCGAGATGCGTGTGCCTGCAATGAAATTATAAATCCACATCCCGGAGCAAGCGAGCAGCAGGAGGCACCAGGAGCCTCCAGCAGCAGCAGAAGCGCTGGGCTGCAGCAGGGGATGGGAGTTGGGAGTGGAACCGAACAGGGCACCTGAGCTGGGAGAGCTGCTGGCTTTTCTCCTGACAACATCCGGCACAAATGGAGCCGATCCCGGCAGAGCCACGGCACTGAACCAGCCTGGGGCTCGGCGCTGTGCCCTGCTCCTTCCCCCTGGGCTCTCCCCTCAGTTTCCCCAGCTGCAAACTGAAGAAGATGCTGCCAAACCCTGCTTGAACACCGCTGTCAGATGCAGCAGATGTCACCGGATGGCTCAGGTGGTGCTGGTCAGCTGTCACACAGCTCATCAAGGGCACGGGACACTCCGCCCCAGCAGCCCACAGCCCCTGGGGCCAGCGGCCAGCAAGGCTAAGGCCAGCCTGGACTGACCAGCAATGAGTGGAGAGGAGCAACAATTCCACCCTGGAAGTCAGACTGAAGGAGGGAATTGGCCTCCCCCATCCTCAAAGCCTAATTAACAAAATCGTCTGGGAGGCTTTGGCAGGAGTGAAGAGGAGCGAGAAGAGCACTCCAAGGGGTGCAATGGTGAGTGCTGTCTCCATGTGGGATGTGGGTGCTGGTGGGGGGCTCCAGGTTAATGTCCCGTGAGCCTGGCATCTCCCTGGCACTTCTGCAAGGGACAGTGGAGCCCATGGCGGGGGCACAAGTGCAGGAGCCCTGGCTGGGCTGGGGGCTGTGCTCATTCCTGGTGTCACGGTGCTGTTTGTGCCCTGACGGCCCCAATTTCCCCGTGGGATGGAGGGGACCTGGCTGTGTCGGTCCACAACCGCCTCCACCTCCAGTGCAGGGAGGGCAGCTCAGGGTGAAGTGGCACCCAGACCCTGTCCTGGGGCGGGCAGGGGGACACGGGGCAGGGGACACGGGATAGGGAGACACAGGGCAGGGGGACACGGGGCAGGGGGATGCAAACAGGCTGGCACGGGGCTGGGGTGGGAGGGTACCTGTGGGAGCTGGCATGGGGGGAGCCGAGGCACGGTAATGTGGGGGTATCCGGGTGTGCTGGAGTAGGACTGGGGGAGCCCAGGCAGGGTGGTCGGGGTGGCCCAGGGATGCTGGTCCCCAGCAGGGTGGTCGGGGGATCCCGATGGTGCTGACATGGGGTCGGGGATCCCAGGTGGGGCACTCCGGTGCTTGGACCCCCCAGGCGGCCCGGGAGGACCCCTCCCCTCTGGTCACGGCTGCGCGGGGAGGAGACCCCCCGTGCCCTTCCCTGCGGTTCTCCGGAGCTCTGTCCGTTCGCCGCCCGGCGCCGCGCATCGCCCCCGGCCCCGGCCCTCCCCCGG
>WBMZ01006160.1:0-20155 GCA_013400975.1 Atrichornis clamosus | reverse complement strand
CTAGCAAAACCACGACACCAGGGCACTGCATGTTTCCCCTAACTCCATAACGCAGTTTGCATTGATGTGTAATGTTAAGAGATATTTGGACGTGCTTTTTGTGTGCTGCAGCAAAGTGGAATACTCTTCTGAGCATTTTTAGGGCAGGCTCAAGTTTCAGAACTGGTGAATAGATTAATCATGTCAGGTACTTAACTTGACAAACTATTTTTGGAAACTTTTCATGCTTCCATAGTTTAGGGATGGACCTGTGCAGTTCTGGATGCTGCATGTCCTCTCTGAGGTTGAATGCACCTTGTTGAAGAAGCTCTTCTATACCTAGGATTGTCAGACGCAGGACCAAGCAAAGAGGAAGGAAAAACAAATCACAGAAGAGAAAGCAGAGAAGGTAATGAGAAAAAGTCAGGATCCTGGTTTCAGAGAGATGGTAAGGCAGGGAGCTGCACAGAAAAAAGCCACAATAAGCTGATACTAGACTAACTACCTCTTCTTAAAAAAAAAGTTCCTGGTTCATAACACTGTTCAGGTAATAATAAATTGCGAGCAAAATCGATCCAGTAAACTTCTGCCTCAGCACTTCTGAATGCTGCATAGAAGTCAGGCCAAACTTCAATCTGTCTGATTGATGCTTTGAAATGGGTATAGATATCTCTGGAGAAGGGAAGGAAAAAGCAGTGTTACCTTGGGGAGGACGCTTTCTGTGCTCCTGTTGGTTAAGGCAAGCTGAGAATTATATTCTTCTAGGTGAGGTCTGTGTGCTCCGACACTATTTGCAGCCTGTTTGTGTGTTTGTTTATCATCTTCTGGGCTCCTGTATCTCAGCTGCAGGAGGTGTAGTAGAGGAACAGTATCACCACTCAGCAGAACGAGTCTCTAGTGTTTACCTTGAGCTTCTGGGGGACCTCGCAGTTGCTGGGGTAGCAGTGTACCTAGGTGTACAAGCTGGGGATGGCTAGTACAGTTTGGGGAGTTTCCTGCTCAGAAGATATTCCTTCCTCTTTGCACTCTGCAGAATGGAAACACAAATCCTGGGCCACTGCAGTGAACACCTGCAGTGATCCCAGTGTCGGGCTCAACAGTGGTGAGCTGGTATCCCTGCTGCTCTCACAGGAGAAAGCTGATGGGGAAACAAGAGAGTTGTGGAGTGGGATGGATGGGTTGGAAATGGGAGCATGACCTGGAGGCTTGTTGAGAGGAGGGACTCACTGGAGGGGGAAGCAAAAGGAGAGTAACTGCAGCTGTGGAGATAAATGAGAACTTGGCACACCCTGAAGGAGAGCTGGAAGCAAGCAGGGGGGTTTGTAGACAGTAGTAGATTAGGCACAAAGGTGAGGACAGTAAATAAGATGGACTAAGATTGACAGCAGAAGTGAGTATTGGAGATTTTGCTTGGGCTTGAGGCTGGGATGTTACTTCACAGAAGTTCTGAAAATTTAACACAAAACCAGGGGAGCTCTGAGTGAAAGTTATGTAATACTGAAATACTGCTAAGAGAAAGTCAGATCCTAGTTCAGGCCTGTGGTGGTGCATCCCCCGCTTCCCCGCCATCCTTTTCCAGATGGCACTGAAATGTGAGAAGTGCTTGTTAGGCCTTGGCCTTGACAAACAGCACCTGGGCTCAGCTCTTCCTGAGCTGCTCAGAAACATTGTCTGCTCCCAGGAACTGCTGTTTATAACAAGCTCCTGTTTTCTTTACGCACAGCTTTGAAAACTCTTTTTCTTGCCTGAATGGCATAACATTTCTATTCTCACATTTTCAAAGCAAATGCCAACCTGACGTGTGGCCAGGATGAAACATTGTTATGACTAAAGCCTGCTCTCTTGTGACCCTATAAACTGTGGTCCAAAATGAGACCCTTTGAGCTCTCCTGGACTGCAGTGGGCTGCGACCAGACACCTCCCTCTGAGTGGGGCCTCTCAGAGCCAGCAAACTCTCACATTTGCTATACCTGGAGGATAGCAACAACGAGTCCTGGGCTGATGCCCTCACTACTCGAGGCCCGACCCTTTGCCTGTTCGGGAGATGCAAAGGCATCTGAAGTGAGTATTTTACTGACCTCTGCGGGGAATTTTTCAGTTACCTTGCTTGCACTGACTATTTATGTCTGGGTGCATGCACCTGCACATATGCTATAGCAGATCTGGGAGAAATGCTGCTATCTTCGATGTTTCAGTGCCTTAGATAGCTCAGTAAGTTCGACCTGTAAGGTTAAGACTTAAATTATAAGCTAAGTTAAATGCTGCTAAATGTTCTTCGCTGTTAAGTTGCTATGTTCGACTTCGAAGTCCTAAATTAGGTTAAATGTTGTTAAGTGTTATTCCTCTGTTAAATTAGGAATAAGCTAAGTGTTTTTCCTTTGTTGAATTGTTAAGTTTAAGGTATGAGTTAAGTTAAAGTATAAATTAAACTACTGTAAAGTTTGAGTGCTCTTAAGCTTTTAGGCTATATTTCTTTTTATTTGTGCCCTCACTGTCCTTGGTCACACACACACACACCCCCAGATGGTTCATTTCTATTTTGATTGCCTGGATTTTTGTTTTAGTTTTGTTGTTTCTTGTTTTCCCTTGGTGTGCCTTACCTGTCCTGTAAGTAGTAGAGTGAATCTTGCCAATAAACTTCGTTGTGTTGTCGCTTAATATTAAATCTGGTTTTTTGCTGATACCCTTGCTGCTGATTTTTTAAGCAACCACAATCATGCGTTCATAACAATTTGGTGACGAGGATGGGATGGCAAGTAAAATCACTAACTATTTACAAAGGCATGGAATAAGTCCAAGCCTTATTTTCTCAGACAAATGAGTTCAGAATAATTGGCATGATTGGGAAGCTGTGGAAGAACATTTAAACTATGCTAGAGGCCGTTCAAAGCATGGGAAAGATAAAGGAATTATTTGCAAAATGCTAGGCGCCTGTCTAGAAGCTGCTTACGAATACTGAAGAGATACTATGAAAGAGAAACAAAAGTTGGTAGAAAAAGTCGAGCTAATGCTCATGCAGGCTCCTAACCCCCCTGGACGTGGGGGTGGACAAGGACAAAATATTCTGAACACACAGGCACTAACACTGGTACCAGCACCAGCTCCCAGGAGGAATAGTAACTCTTTTCTTCCTGAAATCAGAACTCAGAAAAGGAATAAAATCTGGATGGCATCTGGGCCTGCCAGTCCGGCAAGTAGAAGCTTATCAATGGATAGATAACAATGGCCCATATATTCTGATTCCAGTTGGTCCCCATTGTCAATTAGCTAAATTTCTAATAGATAAAGGAGAACAAATTTCAATATTAACACAGCATGGTGCCTAAAGGCTGGGTGTGCAATTCGGGTGGCCCGGATGGAAGGAGATATTTGTGCAGTGAAGGACACAGTCTTAAATCCTTCTCAAGTTCCCACCCTGTTGTTTGCACCTGTAGGTATTTTAATCTCCCCAGGTTAGTGCCTCCTTTAGACCCCTGTCTCTCAGTGCACTGATTACTTATGTGCTGAATTCTCACACAAGTCAGCTGTAGCTGATTGAAAGTGAATTCAACTTTAATTGACAACATGGGATTGACTGAATTGGAATTGTGGGTCCCTTGAGTCACAAGTGTGCTGTTGCAAATTATGATATTGAATATACAGAAACCTATAACATGTACCACCAAGACATGGAATAGATGGTGCTGCAGCCAGCCCTGTGTTCATTGCTGTTGCATCAAGAGAAGGTGGATAGATGCAGAGCAGTACCAAGCATCTCCATGGGCTAGAAGAGGTGTTGGTGATAGGACTGGGCGTGCTGCAGAGACCTTGCTCTGAACTCGGTCCTCGCTTGAGAGTGGATGTATGGTCCCTGCCTTAAGGGACATGAAGCCTTTTTTTAAGCAATCCCATGAAAGCACATATATTTGCTGTTAAGACTCAATTGCTTCATTTTGAGATATATGGAGCCCCTGGGTACTCAGCATTAGGTCATAAATGTCCAATATCTGAATGCCACAGAGCTCAAGATAATGACATTAAGTGGATTTCTTGTAGAATCTGGATCTGGTTTTCTAAAGACCAGCAGCGTGTGTCCTTTGGCTTGAACAGTAGGTTTATCCATGATACTTTGATGATGAGAAATCCTTGGGGAGAGAGGGGGAGGACAACCCCAAATCTAAAGCTTATGTTATGGCTTCCTGCTCATAGTGTCTCTGGGGCATTTTAATCCATTTTTATATGGTGGTGTGGTACAGGGATTGGTTTTTAACTGCTGTTTATGTTGATTATTTTATATGTACATCTTTTGATACACGGGACTAATTTATTAACTAGTTAGACTACTTCAAGGTTTTTGCTGAAAAATGATTCTCAGAACTCTTTATGAAACTGTTTCTTAATGAAACTCCTTTGTCGCAAACAATAACACAATTTAACTAAATGCATATTTCCTATTTTTTTTCATGACTTCTGAGTTGAGATTCTGCAGGGCTCAATTTAAATATCAAATGCTGCATCAGTTATTAACTCAGAGATCATTGCAGGGCACTGAGGAGTAGCACTGTCATAATACACAAGACCTTTAACTTTGTAGAGGACTTTTCTTATTTGCACGTAACTGATAAAATACTCTAAATCTAAGGTTATGGCTTTTACTTTATAGAACTGGATTTTGGGCAGTTCTCTGAACCTGAGAAGTTTTTAGTAAGGAACAAAAGAGCCCATCCCTCCTCCCCTACTCAACATGAAAGCCAAAAAGCCCAACTGAGATTGGCCAAATTAATTTTAAAATTAGAATACATTCCCATTCAGACCTTAATTTAATTTTACTTCTGCTCTGCAAGTTACCCTGGTCATTTTGGCTGACATGATTCTTGGCTTTGCTTAAATTATTGATTATAGCAAGGGGAGGGACTTTGCAATGAGAACAGCGCTCTCACTAATAGAAGCCTTTCACTAAATCAATTTCTACTATTCCTGCAATGCACCTTTGGGAAGTCGGAGGTTTACAGCCTGGAGAAGAATTTTGTCTTCGAAGAGTGGATCTTTGCTTTACATTTTTTTAAGCTTTTCATGTTTAAACAGCTGAAGAGAAAAAAAATGAACATAAATATATTTTGAGGGTTTGATTTGCAGGATGAGGGGCTGTTCTGGTTCAAAGTCGAACTGATTAAATCTTGATTTGATTGTCATCTAAAGGCTTGTAGGCTAAACATACTGTTTCCAAAGCTTGTCTCCTAAGCAGAGTCAGTCAGAAAATACACCTATGTCTTGCAAGCTGGAATTAATTCAGTAGAGGATGCACTATATGCACACGCTGCTGAAATTCCTGTATAGCCATCTCTCTTATTTTTTCCTGGCTTATTAGAAACCGCAGTCATTTATATGGTCAACATGTGGTGTTTCCTCTGTTACATCTACAGGCATTGAATGGGGGTGGCTTTTCTTTCCTCTCATCCAAAGTACCCTTTCTCATTAGACTAATTAAGTAAGTGTCTGTTTAAAGATAGCAGAGTATTTTCTCATCTTTGAATTGGAGATGCTACACAGAAGGAGAATATGAAGCTGTTGGGACATGTATATAGCAAACTTAAAGGATGCTGGTAGCAGATCAGTACATGTTGAACTATACAGGAGCATCTAGTAACTGTAAGTAACACTTCTATTTTACTTTTTCATAGCACTGGTTGACAGTGTCACTTAGCCCTGGATACTGGATGCAATTATTTTATCTGTTAATGAAAATTCTGCTCAATGGAAGATCAGCTGGTGTCTGACACATTAGGCTGCAGCATGCACATTGTGTATTTAACACTGTAAAGGTGTCTTTCTGAATGCTAATCATTTCAATAGTGAGTCGACAAGTGATGTTTTATACTTGTGATCCGTAGAGCTCTAAGATCTTTACATAGATTTAAAACACATTTTGAACCAGACTTCTGATTTCTCCTTTACATGTCACAAATTCCTCCCCTGTGACTGCTTTATTTTTCTAACAGTCAAAGGGAAGAAAAAAGTCTCTCTAAATAGTGTAAGAGTGGTACCCTTAATCATTCCCTAAAGTTCAAGTTAAAGGAACTTTTGAAATACTGAGTGTGGGTTTGGAGATTAGAAATGTGAGGGAGTATATAGCCAGCATGGGATTGGGAGCTGTCAAAGAATGTTGACTAATATCTTGGATATTTTGTTTTATTCATTTTGCCAGCCCTAAGTAAATCATTGTTGAGGTAGAAAAAGGATGTTTTATTGGAAAGCTGATTTACACCTTTACACAGGGTAACTTTTTCTCTTGATTTATGGAATTGTAATTAAATATCACAGTTGCATCTGCTCCTTACAGAAGCAAACTAATAATAAGAAACAGTGATTTGGTTTGGCTTTTGGAAAATCATTTGAAATTTAGTTCACTTTTTTTCTTTTGTGGGTAAACTAACATTGTTTGTCGCATCCTAGCTGTAGCAGAATTTCAAGAAAACATTTGGTGTTAAACTTAAATTACCTAATTTTTCTTTTGTGCTTAACTAAAGCAGAATGATGAGTCTCCCTTTTTTGCTCCTGGAGGCTGTCAGCAGATCAACTAAGGAACTTTAGTCTCCTGGCTACCTTGGTTTCCTTTGGTTAATTGTGCTGAAACATAACTAATACTTTTTTTGACAGAGATATCTGAAAATTAGGAAGATGACATCAGAACAGGGATTTCAGGGCTAAACTTCCACTGTCATGGAAGAGGAAGTTTATTTCATTTTTCTTACAGTATTGGTTTTTTCCCACTAAAATGGCTGTGTTAGGCTTTGTAAATTTATATTGCCTATGGGTATTCAGGGTAAGTATAGGAAATAAGGCTTTTGTGCAACATCAAAATTAATGTATGATCATTAACAGAAGATTTATTTCCTATATTTCTCTTGATTTCATGTCATAGGTGAATTCTCTCTTTCAGGACTATACTCCAGATTTCTGTAATTTAAATGTACCAAGCTCCTCTTTCCTAAGATTATCTAATCCTACAATTACTTCACAGGGAAAATGCAGCTTCTTAAAAGAAGCTGCCTTGGGAATAGGGTGACCCTGGAAATGTCCCCATTCTCAGTTCCTCCCCGTGGAGGAGAGGGAGTTCTGTCCACATCCACTTTAAGTTTCAAGAAGCTGGTCCGGAAAATAGTGGGGCATGGTCCAGTGTACTCAACACTTCCCAGAGGAACTTACCTTTTTTTGGTGGATAGGGTCTCTGACTCGAAGGGAGACTGTTGTTAGTCTGGGACAAGCTTCAGCTGTTTGAAAATTAAACCAATTGAGTAGTGACTTCTTAGTTGTGGTTTTCCAGGAATGCAGAGGGGTAGATGGTCTCTCTGACAGAAGTTGGTAGAGATTTTATCTATATGTTTGACCAACATTTGAGGTTCACTGCTTCTAAGTTTTGCTAACATCAGTGCAATAGCTTTTGGACAGTTTAAAAAAAAAAAAAAGACAGACAAAACGTACAGATTTAAAAGTTGAACTCCCTGCAGACCACACTTGAATTACTCTAGTAGTAATTATTGGTTGTATTTTAAGTATTTAAGTGTACAATAGAAGCTTTTTTGTGGCTGAAGGAATACATCTAGCATTTGCACAGTAGACCTCTTTTGTTTTCCTCTGCAAACCACCCCATCTTCTGACAGGGCAAAAGGACAGACTGAGCATTAGAAGTAGAAGGGAGGGGAGGGAATTTTCAGATGTTGCTCCTTTATTATTATTACATTTAATTTTACATCCTCATTTTAATTGCACACAAATACTTATAGATACTGTGCATTTATAAAGGCTAAAGTAGAGACGAATAACAGCTTCAACATATGCCAAGAAACCAATTAAAAACAAAATGAAAACAACGTTATAAATTTTTCTTGAAACAAACACACCTTTTCTCCAAATGGGAGTCTAAAAAAGAATATGTATTCAAAAGCAAGAATAAATGTTAGGTCCTTGTTTATCTCTTAGGGTTAAACTTTCATTTTAATTATATTCTTTCAGCTTTTTACTTTTTTTTTCAGAGGGAAATGTGGGAGATTCTGTGGGTTGTAACGAGAGGGCTTTTGAATGTTTTTTGTGGGTTTTTTAAGTGGACAAGCTGCAATTTTCCCATGATTCCAGGAGTTAGGTATATAAAAAGTACCAGATATCACAAGACACAAAATTGTAAAAATTTCTGTCAGAAATGCTGAAAACAAGTGTACAAGCATAGTATTTAATTTCTTTAGTGTTTTTTAAATAAACTTTTTGAAACGAATGAGCCTTGCAGCTTGAATTCTGCAATGATGAATAAATCAACTACCACATTTGGTAAAACACTAAAGGTCTTTTGGTGGGATGTGGTTTTACGACTTGCTGATGGGTAAGGTGGCGGTCATAAGTTTAGAAGAAAGAGAAAAATCTGTGTTTTCTCCTTATGGTAACATTACTGTAAATCGTCAGTGTAAGAGCTACCAGATTGGGTTATTTTGACTTAGTTACTTTTCTTTTGATTTATAATTTTACAGATGCCATGTCAGGATTGTGTGTTTTCCTGGCCACAGTTTTGTCTGGGCTAATGCTATTTTCAGGTGACAGGATTCACTGAGAATTTGTTACCAGTGCATAAACTGGATTTCTGTCTGGCATCTCACATACTGTATGTTACTGTCATCTCTCCTTTCTACTTCTGAAATTTTCTGGAATGCAAATAATATAAGGAAAACAAGACTGTAAACATTTACTGACATAAGAGCTTTCTTGAAATGTAGTAATTGTCATGTGTGAAAGCGTGTAGTTTAAGCAGTGTTAGTTACCTCCCCACAGCAGTTGTCTCTGCAGTAGTCACCAGGCAGATCTGCTGTAAGTTACCTGCTCTTCAGCAGTTCGTGTACATTCCCCTCTCCTTATTCGTAATGATATTTAAGACTATTCTATTTGTCTATAAGTAAATTTATATCTGCTAAATGGTGGTGTACAATTTGGTATAAAAGTAGTTAACTCTTCCTTTTAGACACATGTTAATATAAAATGGAAGGTGGCAAATGTGTAAAGATAATATTCAGTCCCATAACTCATGCATTGCTGTTGTCATATGAGGGTATCTGCATCTCAGAAAACTGTGTATCTTTGTATTTATGAGAACAAATTTATGGTGTATTTTCCTTCATGGAATATATATCTATATCTATATATAAATCCCTTGGAGGAAGCTTGGGTATATTGGTTTGAGAGTTCTCATATTAGACATGGCTTTTTAATCTGACCCAGTATAACTGCTGTGGTAACTTTCATCAAAGTCTTTCAATAATGTTGTTAATCCCACTGTTTCCACAATATACTAACTGGAAGCCAGAGCTTTTACAAGAGTTACAGAGGTTACAGTTCCCTGTTGTACATCACCAAATGACCATATCCAGCAGCCCTTAGGCTCATTCTTTTTGGGTTGCTTCTCTGACAGTGGTCAGTAGCAGAAACTTAGAAGTTCACTAAAAACAAAAAACAGGGCAAGCATAAAGTGGTCCTTCCCCTATTATATCTTTTTCGCTTTCAGCAATTGATAGTTCTAGGACTTCCAGACTTGGTATGTCATTCATGTTGTCTTCTTTAATTGCCCTTGATAGACTTTTCTAACATGAATTTGTTTAATCTTTTTTTTTCTCATTTGTATTTCTGGCATCCACAACATCCTGTGACCATGAGCTCCATAATTGAATTATGTGTTACATGAAAAAATATTTCCCTTTGTTATAAAATTGCTCTCCAATAATTTCATTAGATGCCTATTGCGTTTCTGTTTTAGGAAGCAATAAATAACAGTGAATGATGATTTCCTTTCCATCCTTGCTTTTTTCCCACCATTCATGATTTTACAGATTTCTGTGACATCCTTCCCTCCTCCCTGTCATTTCTTTTCCAAGCTGGAGAGTCCTACTGCACTCGATGTCTCTTACTGCAAAGAGATTTTAATGGTTTTTATCAGTCTGTCTTTTCTAATTCTGTTACGTCCATTTTTATGGTAGGGCACATGACGTGCCTGCACTAGTCCTGTGATAGTTCAATTCTGCATTAAAACAGTAGGCATAAAGATTTTTGTCTTGATCTGACTTCCTAATGTAACTTTTTCAACTGCCAGTGAGTACTAAAGTCCTATCTTCAAAAAACTTGGTGACCTTGATCCTTCCAGAGTGGCAAAAGGTAGTTGGTTGCTTGCTGTTGTATATGAGGATTTTAAGTAGCAGAAGAATAATGGTAAGGCAACGTCTAAAAAACTGATAAAAGCCAGGAGATGAGCATCTTTGTCTGTTGAAGAAAACTGAAAAGTGAAGGTTGTGAATTGAAAAACAGCTCTTGAAACTGTGTGTATCCTAATCCTGTAGGATCTGTCTGCAGTCTTTTGTTTTTGTACAGCAACAAAGGTAAATGGAAATCCACAAAGGGCAATCTTCTCATCCTATATAACTGTTTTTCCAGCTTTCCAAGACCACCAGCAGCCCTCTGGCATGTCCACAAATTGTAAGGTTTCTGCCAAAGATTAGCTATGGTTTCAGCTGGGAGAAGAATCATGCTGTTCCTTGTGCATCTCTTGTTTTACTGTTTGTGACAACTTGTGATGACAGTCAGCTGTGTCTTTTCCACAGTGCTAATAGAGCTCAGTGGCTTGTGATTTATCATATGCTGGAGATTTTGTCCATTGTTTTACTGTGCTTTGGCATGTTTATGTTCTTACAAAGCAGGTGTTTGTTTTTAGGGAGATTCTATCCCAGGTTTCACAATAAGGAAAACTTTTCAAATTGTGTTCTGGAGATATGCAGCTTTAAGTAGAGTTTGTGTTTCAAAGCATTCATTTTGCTAATAGACTTTGAATTGAAGATGGCGCTAGTTGCAAGTGAAATTGTGTTGTGGTTCTGCAGAATTTTAAAATGAATCCCTTCATTGTTGTCTTTCAAATGCTGTCTGGCATAGGACTCCAGTTGGTGTGTGTTGGATTTGTTCCTGGCTACTGTTTGCCATCTTAGGCTTCCCAGAGTGATTGGTGCCACAGTTATTTTTTCTGAATTTTCTTGTAATTCTCATTAGTGTTTATATTAGAGGTACCATTTGTATCTCCTTAAATGTAGATTTTTAAATCTAGCTTCAATTATGTGTATGAATCCATCACTGTGAAAAATACAGAATTTTAGTGCTGGACTTCCATGGTAGGTATGAGAATGAAAATACTGGTATTTCTAATGCTAGATGGATGCTTTCAAAGATGATGAACAGCTTTGAGATTCTTAACACCAGAAGGTATCTAGACAGTATGACCAAAGATTTCATAGAAAATTTATAGCAATGTAATGATGTGAAATGCTTGAATAAACTGAAGGGCTGTGAGAGCTATCAGCATGCTTCTCTCTTCCACGGCAGGTGAAACGCAGCCAGCTCCCCTGGCGCTTCCATCTGCTGTCAGAAGCCCCTGTTCATAAAGCCTGCCCATTATAGATGCTGTACATTGCACTTCATGTATGGCTCTCTGCACTGTGCAGGAAAAGACTTGCTTCAGCTGAAGCAAAATTACTTTTGAAAAGGTTATGGTTGTTTGGTTGTTGGCTTTTTTTTATAAAAAGTCTCCAAGTTTGAAGGCTGTGAGGTGAAGCTTAAGTTCACGTCTTACAAGGCCTCAGCTCGGGCTGTAGCCGCCTGTTGTGCCTGAGCTTCTCCCTTAGTGTCTCTCTGCAGGCAGGCTGCGGGCCATGGGGCCAACGTGCTGCTTCCTAGGCTTGTGCGAAACTCCACGCTTATGCATCTCGAGCAGTAACAGTGGATTTTTGCCGTAACTTCTCCCTTCCCTTCAGTACTGTGGCAACATAAAATTAATTTGGAGAAGGGGGAATATTAGGTCTTTGGCTTCTGTGTTGGAAAAAACCAGAAGCCTTCCGTTTGCTCACTAATGCACATTTGACTACAGCTTTAAAGTGGCAAATTAATCCATTATATAGATTGTTAAAAGTCACAGCTGGTTTTTACTGGTAGTATTAAACTGACCAAGTTTTGCTACATTAGAAAGAGCAGTCCATAGCATCGGGTGGAAGGGACTCTGACATGCAGGCACACTGGAGCACAGTGGCTGATCTCTGTGTGGTGTGTGACTGAAGCCTGCCCAGATCCCAGGGAGTGTGCAGAGTCTGGGCATGACTCTAGCAGAGTTATTTAATGCACCTCAGACCTCTCCTCCTATCCCTGCCTGACTTTGTTTAAAACGGGGCTTGCACTCTTCTGCCTCACAAGGTTGGTGTGAAGATAAAGTAGTCAGTCATTTTCATGGCATCCCAGAGCATCTGCCACACTGTGTGTAGAGTTTTGTGTTCACATGGTCTGAGGGATGAGCAGAGCTTGCATATGAGAGGGGAAATGACTGTTCCTGCAAACTTTACCTTTTTTGTGAAGTAACACATTTAATTTCAGATAGTAGCTCCATTGTAATTCAATTTTATGTTCTGTTTTCATTGAATCATTAAGGAAAAAGGTTATTCTAATGCATTTACACATTGCTCTAAATGAAGCTGTCAAAGAAAAGCAACTTTAGTCAAGCCACCATTTGAATTGTATGTTTGTGCCACTGGGCATCTTCTGTGGCTTTTAATTAGCCAGTCATATGCACAAAAACACTAATGAACATCTCTAAAATGTCAGACTGTATCAATATATGTATGCAGGATGTTCTCCAGAGAAATGCAGTCCTTCCTTTCTATACATTGAGTCCTGAAGTCAGTAGGCCTGATTATATTTGAGATGAAGAAAACTACTATTTGCCTAGTACCTGATTTTTAATGCAATTCTTTTTTTGTGTAGTTCTTTTCCTAAATGGGAGAAAAAAAATGGTGACTGCTACTCAGATTCCTTCTTCCATACTCTCTTACTACTTGTGTCATTCAGGTTGAAGAGGCACTCACCAACATCACCAAATTTAAACTATTGAGGATGCAACAGAAATAGAATAGAGGATAGAAAGCTATTCTTCAGTTGAAACACGTGTGATTAAAAGTCAAACCCTGTTTGCAACCCTATTGGCAACCCTGTTGCCATTCTTTTGTACCAGATCTTGAAGACAAGTGTATTGGAGGGTTTAAGATATGTTCATTTGTCTTTTATGGCTTGTGTCTACATAAGTAGCACCAGCTACTAACAGAAAGTGTAAGGGAGATGGGAACCACTTATGTCTACAGCCAGTCCCAGTAAAACTGAGAGAGACAGGTCAGGAGATGTTGAACTCTAATGTTTGAAGCTTGCAGAACAAGAGTGTTAGTTGTAAGTAAAGCACTATGGCTCAGGACCTGTGGAGAGCTGAAGCTGTTGAGGTGGCCCAGTTGCTGTGTGCCAGACGTTGGCATGGCGTCTTCTCCTGCTCGGCTGGCATCCTGCATCTTGAATTCAGAAGGACATGTGTTTAACTGCTTTTTGTGTCAGTATTGTAGACTGAATCCTTCTGATTTGTGTGATTATTCCAGGTTATATTTGTTCATTGTGCAAAATGAATGTTTTCTTCTGTGGATGGTTTGACACTAACATACTGATTCGCTTTGAGGAGACAGGAGAATCAGGCTCTTTGTTTTAGGAGAGAAATACATAAATCCGAACCTGCTACCAAAGTGATTTTCCCTGTTTTTTTACCAAATGATTGTCTGCTGTTGTTGAGACAGGTAGGGAAGGCTGGACTCCACACCCGTGCACATTGCCTTCCCGTGGTGTGCTGTGCAGTGGGTCTGCTGGTGCGACAGTGCGTGCGCAGGCTTCACTGTGTGAGTCTAGCAGTGCCTGGGCTGACGGGGTCATCAAATTCTTCCTCTTGAGACTAAACAAAACCCTGCTTCTAAAACAACACAAAGTAGTTAAATCTGGTATGAACCCAGAACACAAGATCATGTGCTGCAGTTCTGCTCTCTGTGGGGAAAGACATGGGAAGAAGAGATAATATGCCAAAAAAAAATCAGAAAAGCAGATGCAGCTTGCTGCTGGACTGGTTTAACCCTGAAAGCTAACTTGCAATACCAATTTTAGTGATTTGCTAATGATGATAATGAAGATACTGCTCTTGATGAATTATTTGTTGCTCAGAGTCCTCCACGGTGAGGAGGTCCTTGGGATGCAATCACACATTGCATGATCACAGTGGATTTAGACTAAATTAGAGGTATACAGTCTGCTGTGTGCTGGACTATTCTTTAAGTTAAAGCTTTTGCCATCTAGTGGAAAGCATAGAGAACTAGCATTTCAAATAAGCTAGGAACCCACTTAAACTGGTTATATTCTTTACTGTGAGGGTGAGAGCGCTGGAACAGGCTGCTCAGAGAGGTTGTGGATTCTCCTTCTCTGGAGATATTCAAAACCCACCTGGATACAATCCTGTGTAGCCTGCTGTAGTTGAAACTGCTTTAGCAGGGGAATTGGACTAGATGATCTCCATAGGTCCCTCCCAGCCCCAACCATTCTGTAATTCTGTGATATGCAAAATGTACTTATAAGCAGGAATAGATCACCTGCTGGAACAGTAGCAAATTATTCTGACTGCTTTGGAAATTGGTAGAAATCTTCTAAGGTAATGATGCACTTTATTCAGATAGTATCTCATTGAAGCCCAAAGTTGGTGAAAAGGGCATTCATTTATATCCTGCCCTCACTTGTTTGGGACTCCTTTTCATTCCATCCCAGAGGGTACCTGCTTATTTCATCCTTAGGTTGGCCAATATGCTTTGGATTCTGTGGTGGCTCATTCCTCCCACCAGTGGGATGGGAAAGAGAACTGGAAGAGCAAAAATGAGGAGAAGTCATGAGTCAAGATAAAGAAAGCTTAATAAGTGAGGGAAAAAAATCATATATAAAAAGTAATGCAAACACTAGCTGTAGCAGACCAAAGCCTAGTCAGTCTCTGACTTGGTGCAGAGAACAAAGATGATCTCAGCCCTGTGCAAACACTCTTAGCAATAACTAAACCACTGGCATGTTTCCAGAACTTGTTTTGATCACAAATGTGATACACAGTACCTTAAAGACTGCTATGAAAAAAAATTAGCCCGATTCCAACCAGACCCACTACAGCTTCTTAGTTGTCCAACTCTCCTAATGCCCATCAGCCCCCTAATCAAGAGATTGAGATCTCATCACACAGTAAAGTTTGTGGAAGAGCTGTAGGATGTGCCTGCAGTACAGCACTTTCAGGTAGCAATTCATCAGCTTTTGCTCAAGCTGATGTGATCCTTCCTACATGCTACCACTGCTCCACCTGGCTAAACAGCCAGCCTCCTCCAGATGGAGCAGGTCTTCCCAGAGCCTGGCTTCTTCCCTGTCTGTCTGTTGGCACAAGAGCTCCATTGAGACAGCAATTCAGGTCATCCCCAAGACTTCCTTGCTTACTTTGCCAGGCTCTGCTTGTTTCATGGATAGATGTTTTTGGTTGGTGAACGTGGTAGTCCTCTTGTGTTTACCTATTTTTTACCCATTTTTGGGGAAGGAACATATGGACCTTTCCTTGCAGTCTTACTGCAGTACTTTTTCCTACTGCTGCTGCTGTTAGTATCAACTTCTGTAAATGCAAGCTGTGGTGCTGGTTTCTCACCGCTTCTCCTCTGGACCTCAGGCTGTATTGCCCCTGAGCAGACAACTTGGAGAGCCCCAAAATTCTCCCATTTAAGCAGGACTTCATCCTTAGCATCCTTAGCCCTCATCCAGGCCTGCTATCAACAGTACTTTAGAGCCCCTCTGCTGAAGTCACTTGCCCTTGTTTTCTTTGGTAATTGTACTAGTACTGTGGTCCTTATATCAACAGCTTGGGCTTTGGTCATTGAAAGGGAGAAGAAGCCAGGACAGCACAGCAAAACAAGTGGCTTTAGTGGTGGGTTTGGGGTTTTTTCCCTGAATGTTGACAAATCTGCTTTCTTCTCTTTTCCTTAAGATTAATTATCTCTGCTTGAGTGCTTTTTATGCTTGTAATAACTCATTTATACAGAAAGACAAAGATAACATCTCATGAAAAAGAAAAACAGTGCAGGTGATTAATCCCAAACCTCCTTAGGATTTTTAAGAAGTCAGTCTTTTCTGATTATGGTTGATGTTACAGTTGATAAAAACAGCAAATCATTTTGGCACAGATAAAGTCTGGTTGCATGTAGGCCTATAAATCCCACGTTTCAGCATGTTTTCCTGGAAACTGTTAGAAAATCTTCCTCTCCCCAAATGCATGTGGCTGGTTCAGCAATTCAGTAAGGAAGGATGATAGTGTTGTCATGACAACCAGTTACATGCTGTGAGCAAAGATAGTGACAAATGACCAGCTTCTGGCTGGTTATCACTCCTCATTGAGTAATGTACCTCAAATTAGACAGACTTGTCTGATTTGTAATTAGTTGACCTGTTGGCCTGTATTTTTGCCACATTTCTTTCTGAGATAGCCTTCATGCTTCTTGCAATGATGCTTAGGTGAGGCTTCCCTTCGGCCATCCTTGGTGTGAATCATGCGAGCAGGTGATGCTGTTGATTCTGCTGGAGTGCATGCAAAGTGAAGAGAAGTTACCTTTAGAGTCTTCTTTCTGTTAAAACCAAGCAACTTTAACTTGCACACTGAGCCCACTACAGGAAATACTGGATAAAAATACGCAAGAACAGCTATGTTCTTTCTATTGTGCTGTTGAATAGAGGATGCTCCTTCAATTTTGTTGAATGTTTCAGTCATTAATACAACGTCTTCCTCTCCCTTCAGTGCCTACCTTGATCTCCAGCATGCCTGTGGGGTGGGGGAGGAATATGCTTCCCTTAGGATGAAATCCTGGATCTGCTGAAGTCATTAGCATCTTTTCAATAAGACTAAGTTTTGTGGCTTTCTCTTCTTTTCGTTTTGCTTTTATTTAGATGCAGAAAACAGAAGGAAAACATTCATTTCAAGATTTTCAAACTTAAGAAGAGAAAAAAAATATTTCCCCCCATCCTTTGTAATAAAACCTTTTCGTCCTCCTGTCTTCCCTGTTCCTTTCTTGTGCTTTCCTTTGTGTGCCCAGGAGGATAGCATCTGTAATACGTATGTGATATGCTGGGCCAGCGCTTCATTATTCTGCAGTCCAGCAATGAAGACGGGCGTCAGATATGAAGCTAATGGTTTCCCATTGGTGCCCAAACACTAGGACAGCATGTTGTTGGATCCTGTTGCTATCCCATTTGTAATTTTTGACATCGGAAACTTTGGTGCAGATATCTTATTACAAACAAGGTTCTTTTCAGTTTGAATTTCTTCATTTATATTGTACATCCACTGTGGAATGTGAGCAGTGGAAGGGCCAGAGTTTCATCAGTGGACTTATAGATTTATTATTAGACAGATTATTTTTTTAGATTTGGAAAATACTGAAAGTGTTCCTGGTTGTACCATCATGCTTTCAGCCTGGACACTGAACATTCCTTTTCAGTTAATTTATTTACTGTGGAAGTATACTTTTGAGATGATGATAGGCAGACAAAGTTTGGATGGTGTCCTTTTTCTTCAGAGGATCTTTACTGAAAAAAAATAGTTACAAAACCATCATAAGAATTGAGATAACTTCAGAGGATCATTACAAAACCATTGTAAGAATGGAGATAACTAAGCTAGAAGTACAAAAAAATTGAGATCTCTCCACAGTGTGGGTATTTTATTACTTAACCTATTTAGATAGTGTAGATCATGTGTTTGCAAGTATTGTTTGCACACAAGTGGTCTCACTTGGACATTCTGCTGCCACACAGTGAAATAAGCACTCCTTAAGCTGGAAAGACTGACTGAAAGTCTGGTGCTTCCACTAACTCCAGCAGAGCTGCATTTGCATTAGCCAGAGGCTGTGCATTCACATCTGCTGCTACTGCTTCCAAGGAGGCAAAATGAGATCCGTATGTGGAAACTAATCCCTTGAAAAGCAAAGCATGTGTCCTTTGAAGGATGCAATTATATCTCTCAGATTTCCCTGATATATTTTCTGTCTTAATATGACTCTACCTTACTGCTATCTGCCGGTTTTCAAAAAATGTAGTTTTAGCCTTTGAAATAACAGTTAAAATTGTCCTGTGGCATAGGTGTGATTACTGTGAACCTCCTAGGTGCAGAATTTCCAGCACTCTGATAACTCTGCTGCATTTTTAGTCTCTGTTTTGAAGTAATCTATGCTGCCACATTCAATCCCTTTGGGACTGCATTTTCTCCTAACTCAGAGTACTCTTTTTGTCCATAAATTCATGCCCTGGCCATGTTGGTTGGTGGGATTTGTTTTCATCTGAAGAAAAGCTGTGCATCCAAAATACATGTCTGTTTTTCCAAGTACCTCTCCCAGTTCAATACAAAATTCATTGCATTAGACCTGTTGCTTTACTTAAGAATATTTTCTTCAGGAAGTAAGTTTGCTTGGAAGTAGTGAACCTCAAATGTTGGTCAAACATATAGATAAAATCTCTACCAACTTCTGTCAGAGAGACCATCTACCCCTCTGCATTCCTGGAAAACCACAACTAAGAAGAGTCACTACTCAATTGGTTTAATTTTCAGACAGTTGAAGCTTGTCCCAGATTAACAACAGTCTCCCCTCATGCTCAAGAACCTAAGCAGAGAGACACTGACTCTGGTCTCCATCCCCACACCTTGCTTATCATCACTACCAAGTTCTCTTTGAAGTGGAGATAACTCCTAGTTGCTACTTTTACCCTTTGTTTGTTAGTCCAAAAGCAGAAAGTTTGTTTATTACTATTTTAAATTACATTTTTTGCTTACATACAGTTGCCTTGCTGGTGCAGTTTTCCTTGAGTGTCAATTATCAACTTTTCTTTCAATCACATAATGTGATCTTTTTCTTCCAGTCCTGAGTAATATGTAACTACACTAGTCATTTTCCAGTACTTCTTAAATCCAGCAAGGGAAGGATCTCGATTATGTACCTTCCAGACAAGAGTGTTCAGATTTTATTGAAATGATGTGGTATATCTCTAGTTGTTATCAGTGAAGGATCCTAATTAATGTAGCACAAGCACATTGTCATGCAGCTGGGTTTTTGTACTAGTTCAAATTCTGACAGTGGTGTGTAGAGTCTTTGGTTTGATTTATGCTGATAAATACAGATTTTGCTAAGAATGGTGGAGAAACCAGTTTTGTAGATAACACAATTTAGCCTACAGGGAATGAACTTGTTGATATTCTTCCATTCCACCTTCGTTAGAACACCAAATCAGCCCTGACTGACCATTTTACTTCAGTGTAGTTCTTTCTGTAATAAAAGGTGAGTAATTATTATCCCAAAACTTTAACACAGCTTGCTGTTAAATTTAAATATGTTGTGCTGTGCTGTTGCGTTGTTGTTTGTATTGGGTTTGCAAGGCCTGATTTTTGGTAGCAGAGGGCTACAGAAGTGGCTTCTGTGAGAAGCTGCTGGAAGCTTCCACCATGCCCAGCAGAGCCAATCCCTGGCTGGCTGCAAAGATGGACGTGCCGCTGGCCAAGGCTGGGCCAATTAGAAGTGGTGGTAACGCCTCTGTGATAACATATTTAAGAAGAAAATCAAAACAATACTGGTGGCACAGTTTTAATTTTAGCCAGAGCAGAGTGGGGTGAGCACATGTGAGAGGAACAACTCTGCAGACACCAAGGTCAGTGCAGAAGGAGGGGCAGGAGGTGTTCCAGGCTCTAGAGCCGAGATTCCTCTGCGGCCTGTGGTGAAGGCCGTGGTGAGGCAGCTGTGCCCCTGCAGCCCATGGAGGCCACGGGGGTGCAGAGATCCACCTGCAGCCCGTGGAGGAGACCCACACAAGAGCAGGTGGGTACCTGGGAGGAGGCTGTGATCCTGTGGGAGACCCGTGCAGAGAGGGGCCCTGCTCCCAGGCTGGAGCAGCCTGTCCTTGGAGGNCCCGTGGAGGAGTGACCCACACCGCAGCAGTGTGAGGGGGGCTGCTGCCCGTGGGATGGACTCACATTGCAGCAGTTCACAGGGAGCTCTTGCTGGTGAGATGGACTCACGTTGGAGTAGTTCCTGGAGAACTGTCTCCTGTGGGAGGGACCCCACAGTGCAGCAGGGGAAAACTACTTCTCTCCCTGAGCAGCAGAAGCCACAGATGATGAACCAAACAGACCAAACCCCCATTCCCTGTCTCCCTGCACCATTTGGGTAGGAGGTAGAGCTGGGAGGAGGGGAGTGGCAGGAGAAGGTGTTTCCAAGGGCTTATT
>WBMZ01006159.1:0-35056 GCA_013400975.1 Atrichornis clamosus | reverse complement strand
TGGCGGCGCGGCGGCCCCGCTCCGCCTCAGGTCAGTGCTGGCCCCTTCCTGACGGGAGCGGGGAGGAGGCAGCGCGGCGGGCGCCCTTCCTTCCTCTCGGCGGCGGCGGGCAGCCCCGTCCCGCTGCCCGCGCTGCGTCCCCGGGGCGGGGAGGGATGGCCCGGGCTCTGCGCCTCCCCAGTCTGTGTGTATCCCCTCTCCACCGTGCGGCTGCGGCGGATCGGCCCCGGTACCCCCGGCATCCCCCGGGATAGAGCTCTTTCCTGGGATTTAACCACCGAAACCCCTTCTAGCCGGGCCTGCAGGCAGAGCGAGTACCGGCCGAGCCCTCAGGGAGCGCGGGGACGCGCAGCCGGCGGTGCCGGAGGGATGCGGGACGGGAACGAGGAGCCTCCAGCCCCCATGGCCGCCGCATCCTTCCCCGTGCGGGGCTTTAAGGGCATCGCTGTGGCCTCGTCGTGCGGCGCCTTTCGGCACTGGCACAGTTCGATGTGCTCAGAGAATGCCCAGAACATCATATGCCGCATGCAGGGAGTATTCTTCATCAGTAGAAAATGCTCCGGCAGTGTTATTTTCCACAGAATGTCTTACACTTGTGTACACGAATTTTGATTTAAATAATATTAATTTACGGACAGAATTAATATAAGTAACAGTTTATGACGGTGTTTTGATGTTCTTGCCCATCTAAAAAAGTTAACCAGATTGTCCTAAATACCTCAAAAAAAGAAAGAACATTCAATAACAACTTTAGCGTTATGGGTCTTGCTATTTATTTTTAGTTCTCAAGAACACTTAGGTGATAATAAAGGGAAATAATGCACACCTGCATGTGTACTTCTTGCATTCTTTGAAGCTTTTACCCATACTGGTAGTACAAGTTCAAAAAAGCTGCTAAATTCTTAATAAAATGTTTACATCTACAGTTTTTATAATTCTAGGTAATAGTTTAACTGTTCTTCCTTTCTGGAATGTCCCACCATCATTGCTGAACTTAGACTGAACCTTAAATATATTTAACCAAAGTCGACTTCAGTTCATATGTGTATGTCCATAGAATGTGATATGCCTTTAAAATGTTTTTCTTTAAAAATCTAGACCTGTCTCTTTCCTCTCTCTTTGAGTATACATGGCATTTAGAATCTCTTTATTTGAAGTTGTAGGATGCCTATTTTGAAAACATTGACAGAACTGTCCTGCAGACATGGAACTTACTTGAGGTCCCAGCTTTACTTGTTTCACCTGTTACGGAAAAGGAACAGAAGTGTCTGTTCTTGGCTTATTGGCATGTGCAGATGTCTGGTCCTCTGAAGAGAGCACTGGGCCAGGAGTTCTCAATCTTTCAAAGTGTTGGTCTATCCCTTTGGTTTTGGGGTGGGTTTTTTTTGTTTTTGTTTTTGTGTTGAATGAGCTAACTGGTAGTTTCATGTGATGCCTCTTGGTTCCTGCATTTGAACAAGTCGGAGATTCCTGTTCACCTTTTTAGTGCCAGTCATGGATTTTATAAATCATACCATCCCCATAGCCTGCTATTCCTGACCTCGATTACGGCATATAATCCCAAAATCCTGTGTTCTGTGAGCTGCTGGACCATAGGTAGCCTGAGTGCTGCAATTTAAACCATTGGATTAGCGGTGGGTTTCCCAAACTGGGTCTTTTTACATAACTGGGGTTTTTACATAAATTGTTAATTTACTGTATAACTGAGAAAATAACTTTTTAATTTCCTTTTCTTTTCAAGACCGTGACAGTGACGATGATTCCTATGAAGTGCTGGATTTAACAGAATATGCACGGCGTCACCACTGGTGGAATCGAGTGTTTGGCCGGAATTCAGGACCAATTGTAGAAAAATACTCTGTAGCTACACAGATTGTGATGGGCGGCGTGACTGGCTGGTGAGGGAGCTTCCCTTCCCATAACTAACCTAGACTTTTTACTTTGGTAGAAGATCCATTTCCAAGGGTATTAGAAGCAGATAAATACTTCTTCTCTAATGGGATTTCCTTTAGCATTGATCAGCATTATTCATGCGCGAACAATTCGTTTTTACTCTGACTCATCAACATGAAGTGTTTTTTAATATTGGTAAAACACCAGTTATCCAAGGGAACTCATACTAGTTACTGTGGAAAGGACTTGGGAAAATGTCAGAGCTCTAAAATTACAATAAATAAATGCAAAATTTCTGCATATAGCTTTTATTTGTATGGAAACAAATTATTTCCTTACTAGTCTGGATTTAGAATCCTAATTATATTATGGCTAAGACATATTTTACAGGTAAAAGAAATGAAGGGGGAAAAAAGGGTGGCAGAATATACTTTAATTAAGAGCCCCCTTTCATGGAGACTGTGTTTTCCTCTAAATTCAGCTGGAGGCATTTTGAACAAATTCACAGTCTGCTCTGATGTTAACTGAAGAGAGATAGCACAGCGTAGTCACACTAAAATAATTCATGGTGAAAGCTAGACAGTAAAGATGAGAACTTAAACTGGAAAATGTGGCCATAGCCCAGGCAGCTGTGTCAAGGTATTTGTTATATGTCAGAGGTGTTTGAATGGTATTTGTCTATTGCAGTAATCTAAAAAAATGCAAGTTCAGTGAAAAACACCATTGTGGTAGCACACTGACTTTTAAAGAGGGATTACACAAGAATTGGAAGATGAAATAGAATAAAAATGAAATTGTTGTATCCAGGTTCAGTACAGCTTTGAGGAGTGGAGATTTAGCTTTCAGTCTGAATTTTTTATTTGCTTCTGTAGCCTTAAAATTATTTTTTAAAGTTAGATGTGTACATGTAAACTCAGAAGCTTCTAGGAAATAGTTCTTCTGGCATCCGTAAAAACTGGCTTATTGAATGATCTGGAAAGTGTATATTTCACACTCTGTAGATGCACATATCTCTGTGTGCCTACTGATGTATATAAATATGAATTCACTGTTAATATGCAGGGGGAAAAATTCCCCTCTGTGTGTGGGCCAGTGTTCAGACTCCAGCAGTGCTGCCCAGGGAAGTTACGGAACCGTCAGCCTTGGAAATGCTTGTCTGAGGCAGGGCCCCCAGCAGCCTGATGGAGCTTGGAGATTGGATCAGGCTCTGCAGCTGGCCCAGTTTTGGGAAGGTGACTGGCCCGGGTGACCTTCAGAGGCCTCTTCCTGCCCTATCACTATTCTGTAATAACAACATCTGTGCTGTTCTCCATTTGATGTGGGAGGGTTTAGAGGCTGAGAACAAGGTAACTAATTTTCTGGTTGCCTTGATCCATTAAAAATGGACTACCTCCAAGTCCCAGTAGAGTGACCTCACTGAATTTAACTCTTGTGGTAGGGATGTAACTTGTTTTTACCAAGATGTTTTAAGTTATGAGTTGTGTAGTTAATATGAATGATGGTATAATGTATTTACCTTCCATTTGGGAACAGTTACAGTAGCACTGTTATATAATTATGTTGTGCTTTATTAACGTTCTACATTTAATAGCAGCAAGATCTGGAGGTCTCAAGCTTGCTTTAAAGAGGCCATCAGACAGCCACGAACGAGCAATCATTACTCATGTCGTCTTGTTTTAGACATCGTTAATTTAATATTGCTTGTTTTAAATAGCATTCATTTTAAAATTTGTAAATATGAAATGATACATTTGCTTTGTTAAATGAAATAATGGTAATAGTTGCAGTCAGGAATTGTGGACTGTGGCACTGTTCAGCAGACAGCTTCATTGGACTTGGTTTTTTTGTTTTGTTTTGTTCCCCTAAGGTGTGCGGGATTTTTGTTCCAGAAAGTCGGGAAGCTTGCAGCAACTGCAGTAGGTGGTGGCTTTCTTCTGCTTCAAGTATGTAGCATTTCATGCTTTATTAATTGGAAAATATTATTTACTAAACAATAGGAAAAACACAGCTGTCTGGTAACATTTAATTAGTAAGGTTTTCTTATCTACTTCATCTTTTTAGTCTTATCAGTCAAAACCTTACATTTCAGCTGGCATATTATGTACAAAAGAGACATTTCTAAAAATCAGTGGTAAATCAGAATCTATTCTGTCCTGTAAAATAGTTTGTAGTAGGACAAGAGAACCTTCTGTGCAGAAGCTGAGGTAACGTATGTGATTCAATGTTACCAGATGAGAGGAACTGCCTGTAAACCTATGGTTACGGAGAATTTAAGATGTGTTTATTTTACATCAATTTGGGAATTTTATCAGAGCTTTAGAAGAAGTAGACTGCTTTGGCAGTTGCCTGGAGGGCTTGTTCTGGTCCCAGTATGAGCCATGTTTTTCTCTTTTCTCCCCATGCCATGTTACATCTGTTGAACCTCTGAAGCCTGGCTGAATCCTGACAGTTTCCTTGCATTCCTCTCTCTGCTGGCCTTGGTGTTCAGAAGTTTTTAATTACGTTATCTGGCATGGTCATTTGCATTTTTCATCAGATATTGTGATTAGGGCAGCATAGATTTTCAAAAAGCCTTTAAATTAGATGACAAAACTTCAAGTGAAGGAGAATTTCATGTATCCTTCTGTAAGATGCCAGATTTTTACTGTCATTTTTCATGTCTTAATATCTGTGAGCATCTCAGTTTTCTTCAGGTTATTCTAGGGGAAAGAGATTGGTGCCTACTTAGGCTCAATAATACACTATTTCTTGAGATGGGATGTTAAAGATATATTTATTCTTTCCACCATCACCCTGGAGGGTTTCTGAAAGGCATATCCCACTTTTATTTCTTCTTTTGATTGTAATGTCTGGTGCAGTCAAGCATTGATCAGGAAGGGTGGGGCAGTAACTGCTGCTGTGTAATACACTGAAGTGTCCCTGTTGTGTGAAGTACACACAACTTCCTTTCTTCATGATCATGGTCTCTACTGGTTTGGGAGCTGGTTTTGGTTTTTTCTCCTCCCGTATTTTGTATGCCATTGGTCTTAATTCTTGTAATGATAATTCTTTTATCAATATGACTGAAGAACTGCCAGAACAGAGGCCTGGCACCCAGGGGTGGAGGCAGCTCATTGCTGCAGGTGCCTTCCTCAGTGCTTCTGACTACAGGAAGCTGAAAAGTTAAAACTAAGACCTGTAGACAAAGGAGAATAGAAATTGCATAAAACACGTTACTTTTGCAAGATTTTTGCTTGTGGAGCTTGGGGAGCTTTCTTGTACATGCAATAGGTTTGCCTTGTGGTTGAGTGTCTGATTTCTTGGCTGATCTCATTTACACTGAATCCAAAAAGGAATATTATCCAAGAGGAAATATGAGTTGCGTATTCTGATTGAATTGTCTATATCTTAAGTAAGATCAGATTCTCTTGGAAGGAAATGAAATAAATGCCTTGGTCTCTCTTAATTCAAAACATTTTGCATTTTAAGGCTGAGTCATAAATTCTATGGTGTAATTACATTTCTGTAGTCTTTAATTTTTTCATTTAAAGATCACACATCCTGATTCTATGAATATATGTTCAGTGCTTCCCCTGAGTGGGCAGAGGAGTGTTTCAGCACATTACTAGAAAGTTCCTTTTTTTCTGTAAATTTCTCTGAAGTTGTAGATTTGTTTCCACTGCTGATTGCAGTATTGACATTGTAATTACATGCTAGAACAAGAATAATAACTACAGAAGGCAAGATTCTTGGTTAAAGCCCATTCAGTGAAACATTTCAGCTTAAAACTAAAAAACCACATTTTTTTCTTCAGTGGGTGATGACTTCATCTCAAGAAATGTAGTAGGAAACTGAAAGCAATACATTTTTTGAGTGTCAGTTTGTACAAGAAGTAATCTGAAAAAAGAATTTTCAGATTTTTGTAAGTAATCTAGAACTTCAGTCTTAATAGAGATTATATGAAAAGTAGTCTGAGGAAAGAAAATGACATGAAATTTGCACAACTTTTCAAAATTAAGATCTATTATCACATCTTTCTGGTGGATATTTCAATACATTAGGTTGATCAATTAACTATCCTTTTTTTAAGTAAAATAGATGTAGTTCTTCAAGTATGTTGGCATAAGACCAATATCAATGCACTATATTAAGGAAAGTATAATGCACTACTCATGGCAAATAAGAGATTTTCCATGTGTAACTTCTAGTTTATACAGCACAGCTTATTGAAATCCTGAAGAGTAGGGAAATGTGAACTTGTGTGGTTCTGCTATAATAAACTAGTTAAAAACAATTGCTCCTAACGAACACCTAATATCTCTTTATTTTTGAAGTCCTATATCCTCAGTAACAGTTTCATTGCTTTTTGCTCTGCAGTCAACATACAAATTACAGGTTTTTCTGTTGTGTGTTGTCTATTATTTAATAATGAAATTGTGGTTTTATTCAATTAATTGTGCTTTCATTAATATATTTTTCCTCAGCCCATTATACCCCATTGATGAATTAAATTCAATTTTTCATTAAATTATGTTCTAATGTAGGAAAAGTAAATATGTGAAAACAACACAAGAAACAAAATAAACTCCAAGATATCCTTGGCTTTATCTTGTACAGGGGTTTGTTGATACTGTACCGTGATGATGATCATGAAGTCATAGAATGGTTTGGGTTGGAAGGGACCTTAAAGACCATCCAGTTCCAACTCAGTGTGGTGTCCCAGTGAGGTGGGACCAATCTGCTTCTGGGGCAGGGGACTTAGTGAGGAAGGGTTGTATTCAGTTTTGTATTGAATATCCCACTTGACAGTTGATCTCTGCAGACTTAGAGGGAATATTCAGTGGAACAGCCACAGCAGATGGGAATGGGAAGTTGGCCTGTGAAAGAAATGCCAAGTTTCTGGCAGGTTCTGACATGGAGGGACGGTGTCTCTGTCTCTGTAACCTGCAGTACTGGCAGTGGTGGCAGTGGAGCTGAGGGAACAACCTCTGCAGTTCAGCTCTTGACAAAAAGTGTTGTGTCATTTCTCAGTCCCTCCTTTGTATGTTGAACTTAAAGATTTGTCAGCTCTGTTCTGGAAACTGCCTGAGTGTGATGGGGGTTATTACCTTCCTAAATAGCAGAAAATACCTCAAAGTGCCCATGGCTTCTGTGCACTGCACAGGCAGCTGAGCACAGGGAGCTCACCTGCACCTTCTGGCCTTGCTTGGGCGCTTCTAGTGTGAAGGATTTTGCCTTGAGGAAATTAAAACTCTTTTGTCCCATCTTACCATATAAATTTTTTGCTCCAAAACGTTTTTTGCTCATTACTCCTATCAGTGTTTCACAATAACAAAGTACCTGTGTGCCTCTCCAATATCACCCCCAAAATAAGGCCTGCCCTTGGAGATTCTCGGTTTTCCTTGATTAGTGTAGAGAAAGATGCACACATTTTTAGTGTTCCTGCATTGATGTATTTCTCCAATTGCCTTTTTGAAAAACTGTTATTTTTCATGAGTTTTGGAAAATCTTGAACAAAAATAAATTTTGCTAATGAACTATGAGATATGTATGTATGTAATATATTATTCCATTATCATATATAGATTCCCGTGCACCCTGAAATCCACCCCCCTATAGGTCTCTTTAATGATATATGCAAATAATATTTTTAGATCTGTATGACTCCTTAATATATCCAAGTATGGATATGATAATGGAATACTGTTATTTTACTTTGCTACTGTAGGGCTTGGGTTTAAAAATACTAGTAAAATTTGAGAATTTGCATTTATGTAAATTTACTGTTATAAGCAAATAGGGTTTTTTATGACGTATTAGATTGTAAAAATTGAAGTCTGTTTCTCCAGCATTTGAGTTCAGTGGTATTATTTCTGCACTTATATATGAAGTTACATAATTTGTAGGGTTGCGGCCAAAGTAGATATGACACAGGCTCTGACTATCATTGCCAAAGTACAGGATTTTTTGCTTCTCAGTTAAAAATTTTGTATTCAAAACATTGTCCTCTGTTGCTTATTTTATAGATATGTGAAAACGTTAAAAGTAGAATTTGGAATCTCTAAGTTCAGGGAGAAAAGCAGTCTGGGTTTGACACAAAAGTAAGTTAGCTCTGCAGTAGTTACAAACAGCTTAATTAAAAACTTCTGCCTCATCTTTGTGCTGCCTGGATAACTGAGCTTATTAAAGTCATCTTAATGAAATGTGTCTTCTAAGATCTATTTGCATTTTACAAGCAAGCAAATACGTTAACATTTCTTACATTGTGTTGGACTGGGTAGATCAGTCCACATTTAACTTCCAGTTGTATGAGTGAGAAGGAACCAATTCAATATTTGGGCCTTTTTGACATTCTTGTGGTTATGTTAAATTCATAAAATAACAATTACCCCAATGTACAAATGTTTTTTTCTTTTCCTTGTGTGTCATCCAGTGACTGGATGTGCAACCAGTACAGCTTTCAAACTGGTTTCCTGCTTTCATATTGTACAGGCAGTCCTTAATGAGCTGTCCCTGCCTAACACTACTGCCTGTGTGAGTAAATGGTTTCACAATAGACAGGCAAAGTCAATTAGTTACATTCTGAGGTATGAAGTAAAAGAGAATTTAAAATACAATAAGTTCATTTTGCATTTGTCCAGTGAATTGGTTTTTTGAATTATGCAAAGAGGGACCATAGGTGGTCTTTTAGGAGACCCTGTCTGACTCTTGTTTCATTTTTTTTTTCTGGATCATGAGATCCTTAGTTTGTGGTGAAATATGTTGCTTAGTTACTGTGGCTGTTATAATAAAGGCTAGATGGTCTAATTTCAGCTATCTGGTAGAAAAACCATGTGAAAGTCAAACTTCAGTGCCTGTAAGAGATGTGAAACATTTATTTTTAGGCTAAACGTAATAAATTGTATATTTAAGTATCTGTTCCACAAAGGTTCATTATCTGTGACTTATATTTACCAGTTGTACAGTTGGCATAGAAGGCTGTTAGGTAAATGAGATGAATTTCCCACCCACACGGGACCTCAAGAAGGACCTGAGAGATCTCACTCTTTACAGAGTGTTTTGTATAACAGTCATTTACCTAGAAATTCAGTGGTTTATATCTATTTGTCCTAACAGTTAAAATAAGCAGTACTACTTAGTTTTGATTTTTTTCTCATTTTTTCCCCAAATAGTGAATTGTTTAACTGTTCTCTATAATGTGCAGCAATTGCCTTATCTTTTTTTTTAAAGTTATGATCCTACAAACATTTAAATACTTCTTTTGTGAATTATCTTAAGGGAATTGATGGGACTCAGTGCTGGTCAAGTAACAGAATAACTTTTTCTCAGGATCAAATCTTAGTAAGAGAAATAAGGCAAAGTTTTGGGATGGTGGTTAGACATGCTAAAAATTTTGGTAGTTTGAGTGTAAATTGGTATGAAGCAGTGTCCCCCAACGTAGGCATTTTGCTGATTTTAAGGAATTTGTGAAGTACTCAGGCCATGTTATTTTTCTGCTTACTGGTTTTGTTTTGTAGGAAGTGTGAGAATTCTCTTGTAATGAGTACTTTTTTGTTGGACAGTTTAAACTGTGTAGGATAAAATAAGAGTTTTTAGTATTTCTAATGATGATTTTGATTAGCCCCAGGTTCTTTGTCACAAATCAGAATTCCACGATTCTGAAAGAAGCTGAAATGAAACACTTTTTTCATTGTTGTCCTACGAATGTGCTTTTTTTACAAGTAAAGTTAGAGTAAATGCTGCAGGAAAAGCATTGTAAAGCTTTTATAGCCAAAGAATGGAGAACTGATAAAATTAACAAGTCTACAGAACTTTGCCTTTGTTCTAGTATGAACTGCTGTCACTGAGGAAGTATCAGTGTTTGAAGCAGAGAACCTGCTGAAATTGGAACAGTGTCTTTTCCTGTGTCTGTAATAATAAAAAATAAGAAAACCAACATTGTAGGCACCAAGACAATGTATTTTGACGCATGAAATGTGAACTGCAACTGTGCTAACTGCCCTTTATTTTCCTAGATTGCTAGTCATAGTGGATATGTACAAGTTGACTGGAAGAGAGTTGAAAAAGATGTAAACAAAGCAAAAAAACAGTTTAAAAAGCGTGCAAATAAGGCAGCTCCTGAAATCAACACTCTAATTGAAGAGGTAAGTCTAAGGTGATAAACTGTTTTCTACCAGCTGGTTTTTCTTACCTTCCGCTGAAGGTGACGATGAGTTGAAAATGCACATGCAAAACTGGAAAGCATCAAAAACAGTCTGCTTTATACTTGATTAAAACTTACCAGATTGTGCTCTCTATTATTCAGTTAGCTTTCCGCTTTGGTCACTCTTCAAGATGCCACACAAACCTGTGTGTCACCTAACACACTCGGTGCACTAACCCAAAGTCAGTGCATTTCTGCAGCTGCTGTGGCACAGGGGCTGCCATTGGCTTTGCCACGTGGTCTCTGCAGGTTCTTGGTGAGAATCAAAGCCAGTAGGGTCATGACATGCTAAAAGTTCAGGTTGGTGTGGTTAAAACATGGTAACTACAAAGACAGAACCCAAATTTCGTAGACTGCTGATAATAAAGTTACTTGTCTGGAGAAGAATGACCTTTCTGGACCAAAGCTATAACTACTTTGTAACTAGAGTTGTGATTTTATCTCATTTTTATACAATTTGGAGAATATCTGTCTGCAGAATTTGTCAGTTGCCTACTATGTAGAAAAGAGGCAGTTGTGATACTGATCAGTGTCACTGGGGCTGTTTCATCCTGTCATTTGAAGACTTTCATTTAATCAATTCTGCGGTTGGTTTTTTTTTTTTAAAGCTTTTTTTTACGTATTTTCACACTCCATACATGCAATCTAAGTTTCATTCTCAATAACTGAGAATCCTGACTGGGAATGTGCTGCAGACAGTGAAACAGCAGCCACACTAGTGCTCTGTAATTAATGAGCTTTGACATCTGTGAGGAGTTGCTCATAGGCTGATAAAAGTTACCTTAAATTTTAATGTGAATATGAACCGAAAGTTCAACAGTGAGGGTTTTCTATCTTCTTCTGTACCTCAAATAGCTTAACCTGTCCTCCATTGCCTGGTAGAAATGGGTGGGACAGGATGGGGTTTTTGGTTTTCCTTTGGTTTTTTTTCCTCTCAGTTTAAATGACTTTCTTCTAACTGTGTGTTAGTTGCCAATCTGAAGTATTTGAAGCAGAGGATTTATGAAATGGCGCGTTTGATAAAATGTGTTATACTCTGTGCTGTTTCTTCATGAAATATTGTACACCCATGTCATCATACATAAGTGGGTTTTTTCTAGGATTAAGTTGTTAAGATACTGACTCATAATGAAGTGTATTTCTTTTCCAAAGATCTAGTCTTCAAAAAAACAGTATTTTTTTTTAAACTTTTTTCATGTGATTGCAGTTGAAGTCATGGTGTTGCTCATGTTTTTTGTCAAGGGAGTTTGTAAAACATTTGTCTTGTTTTAATCAAAACAAGAGTGATATTGACATGAAATTGCTGTAACAATTCCTCTGTATTTTGACTTTCTAAGGGCTTACTTATTTTAAATACATTGTTAAAGACAGCTGAGACTCAGTGTGCACTCCATGGGTGCCACCTGGTTCTATGTGGTTTTAGACACATTGCTTCCCCCTGCACCCCTTCCATAATTTTAGTGTTGTTGTTTCCAGGAAGCCGTGATAAGTATTAAATCATAAAGTCAGGCACAACTAACTCAGTCCTTTACGAATATTATTCTTCTTCTCAGTCAACAGAATTTATCAAACAGAACATCGTGGTGTCCAGTGGGTTTGTTGGAGGCTTTCTCTTGGGCCTGGCATCGTAAGGACCTGAAGCGTCTCTTCCTGCTGGGATCGGTGTCGGCAAGGAACACTTGTGGTGCCACGCTGTCTGCAAGCAGTGTGGGTCACGGGGCCTGCCACAGCAACACAAGTGGACTAGCTAGACAACTTGGAAGCTTTTACATTTCAGGCTTTTGCCTCTTGAAGCTTGGCAAAACTAGGATTTGCTGAAAAACTGTGCAGTGTGCTCATTATAGCATTTCTGGGCAAAACTGGTTCATCTTCATCATGACTCTTTTTATCTATGGCCTTTCAAGATCTAGCATTTTTTAAAATGTTATTCTTGGAATATAGCTGTGTAACCATACTATAAGAATGAAAGCTCCATTTCTATGTTTTCAGTTAAATATGGTTTATTTAAAAAGTATTTTTCTTCATGCTGTAGTAGGTAGTGTCAATGACTACATCCTGTATACGATATTGTAGTTTCAGCCTCATGGCTGTCCATCTTCTTTAGAAGTCACTGCAATAATTATCAATCTGTAATACCTTTTTACAGAGTATTAAATAACAGAGAATCATGAGCTTATTAAAGGTGAAAATTAACTTTGACTCTGGCCTTTGTGTACATAGAAAATAAGAAAGATTCTCAATTACAGGCTGCAGGCACCTGGTGCCAGTGTTTGCAGAGACAGGTTTTAAGGTGGTTTTAGTGGTTTGTCACTACGTGATTCTAAAGAAGTTGAGAATCCAGACAAACACTTAGTACATTTTTCTGCATTTCAAACTTGTAAACCTTTCAGAAATTTCTGCCCAAGGAGAAGTTTGCTCTGCCCCAGTTTCTCTGGTTTTTACTGTACCAGCAGATGAATGTGGACTGGAATCTCTCCCACCCATGTTCGGTTGGGTTCTTGTTCCCGTGTCTGAACAGCAGTAGTGGTTCATTAGCATTGGATGGATGGGATGGCTTGGGATGCACTGGATGTGGGATGTTTGACATATTAACGTACTAAACATTTAGATTTCTGTATCCCTGGGCTCTGTGTTGTGCGTTGACCTCATGTTTGTGGTGTGCTTCAGGCCAGGATGAGTAAGGTATGAAGCACGTCATGCACGTCTCTGAGCTCAAGGGTTTCATTAAGCCTGGTTACAACTTTCAAAAAGAAATCTTAACACACACACACCCCCAAAACCAAGGTGCATGAATGGCCATGAATAACATATTAGCATCCTAAATATTTCATTTTAAGGTTAATATCTAAAGTGATATAAGCACAGTGTTGCACTTTATCAGAAATGGAAAGCCCAAGGAGGAATGTGCCTGCTGGGTCATCTGGGATATAGAGAAAACCAAAGAAGGATGAAAATGTTAAAATGTGAAAGCCTTTGCCTTTGTGTTCAGCCCAAAGAATAAAGGGAAGGTAACCAACCAGTCAGCTCTTTCCTGCTGATGAAGCTCACGGGTTTTTGGCATGTCCAAAGAGCACTGCAGCCAACTGACGTGAGCCACCCACCCTGGCTGGAATGAACTGGGCGTCCTGAGGGGCTTTGGGGGTGAAGTGGCCACCTCAGTACCACGAACCTGTAAATGTGCATTTTGAGTGTGCTTTGTGAAAGGGTTTCAAAGGAGCATCTTTAGTGAGCTTACTTAAAAGGCTGCTCATGTGACCAAAGAATATACTTCATTGTTAGAATTAAAACCTATAGTATATAGTAGCATGCAAGACTGATTTCAGCAGGGGAAAGTTGCTCTGCTGTTCTGTTGTCATTTTCTGAGATTCTCAGTAAGGCAGTGAATCAAAAATTAATTGAAATACATTTGAGGGTTCTATAGCTTTTTGAATTAGGTTTATTTCATTTTTTTTTAAGCCTTTGGAATAAGAGACTTAGTGTACATATAAAACTGAGGGACCAAAAAGGCAAGGAGAAATGGTATTGAAAAGGTGAGCACTGGTGGTTTGTGTTGGGATTGGCTTTATGTCCTGGACTCATGAGTGGAAAAGGAGAATGCTGGCACAGCAGGATTTGCTGGTGCAGTTCCCTGGGCTGGTGAGGCAGAGGGGGTCCTGCCAGGAGCTACAGGTAGGACTGGCAGGATGAGGAGATGATGGAGTGACAGGTTTGATAAAGGACCAAGGCAAATAAATGCAGCTTTTCTTGCAGAAACCTGAGGTTTTGTGTGTGCCAGCTCAGACCAGTCTGCCCTATCACTGTATGTGAGGGAATGCTCTGTAAAGGTACAGTCAAAAAATGGATGTTGATGGGGTTATTGGGAACAGCACAGAGTATAGCAGGAATATTGGGGTTCTGGTGGTAAAGTTTTCTCTGGAATGATTTCTGAGTTACTGTTGCCCTCTGACATAAACTAATCCAGGCTAAGAAAACTGAGAGAAGGACAAAGTGGTGAGACCCTGGCACAGATTGCCCAGAGCAGCTGTGGATGTCCCATCCCTGAAGGTGTTCAAGGCCAGGCTGGATGGGGCTGGGAGGAACCTGGTCTAGTGGGAAGTGTCCCCGGCAGGAAGGCTGGAATTGGATGAGATCTAAGGTCTCTTTCAACCTAAACCATTCTATGATTCTGTGATTGTAAAATACACGGTGAATAAAACTTCGAAGAGCATTTTTGGGAAAAGAGGTAGAAAGCAGATGATTAAGAAGGAAAGTGTTAGAAATATTTACATTAACGAAAGGTGGACCCAGCATTTCTATGGTTTTTATTGTGTAGCTGAAGAACTTAACTGAAAGGTGGAGAACATGGACCTAGCACTGGGAAACAGCTTTCCATCGTGCCCAGTGGGTCTGTGGAACTCACCTCCACTGCCTGCTACTGAGGCCAAGGAACTGGCTCCATTCAGGGAAAGATGGGGCAACGCTCAAGAAGTCTCAGTTATTTCTAAAGGTGGGAGAAAAAACACTTTAGGTTTCTCTTGCCATAGTTAACATTGCTTGGTGATGTTCATGATAAAATTATTCCAGTGAGCAGCTGATCCTACCTTTACCCTCTATAGCCTTGTGTAATTTTTTACCCTCAAATAGTTGTTAGCAGTCACTTCTCAAAGTCAACTGCTAAGTTAAATGACTGAGGAAGGCATGGCATATATCCCTCCAGTGAACAGCTCTTGAAAGATTATTAAATAGTGAGTTTTGAGAGAGATTGCTAATAAATCATCTATTTGTTTTCTATTATCTTAATGCGATAATCCGTTATATTAGGGATTAATCAGTTATATTCTGGGATAATCCTGAAATTATTTCTTTTTAGTTAAAGCAGCATTGGGCAGTAAGTTTAAGTGAGATGCCAGTGTGATCTTATTGCTGAATTTTAAGAGGCCAGAATTTGGCTAAAACTTTGCAGGCTGTTTCTGCCTCAGCAACCAGACTGAAAATGTAGTTAAAAGAGAGAGCTGCCTCCCAGATTTAAGTGCATTTGTCATGAGGGCTTAAGAAGGGGGGATGCAAACAGAGTAAAATGCAGGAGTCAGGACTGTAATTCAGTAATTCTGCGTGTGCAGATTCCATAAATTACAGTGCATACAGTAATGTGAAAAAGCATCAGTAATACCTCCTTCCTAACCTTTCGAAAATAGTTGGAAATCTCAAAGAATTACTTTAAAAATCAAACTGTTAAAGCATGCAGCTGCCTGTTGTGGGGTCTGTAGGTTACAGTGGAAAAAGAGAATGTTCACCCAAACTCGGCACAACTAGAACAATGGGACATTTTGGAAGGGAGAGTGGGTTAAAAAAAAAAAAGTGGGTTTTGGTCACCCTAGGACTGTGCATGGGGTGAGTGGGTGTTAAATCTGCCAGGGCAAGGAGGTGCCATCCTCTCTTGTCAGGTTGGGAAGCAGGTCTGATGCAGTGTGGTGATGTCCCAGTACTGGGACATACGGAAGAGCTGGCGTTTCTTATTTTGGGGCAATTTGGGAAGTGAGTCAGCTGACATTCATCAGCACCTGTAAGACCGGAAGCCAATTTTAATTAAGGTAATTGTGGGGTAAGTGAGCACAAACATCTCATGCTGATCCAGCACAGCCTGAAACCTTGGTTGTGTTTGGTCCCACACTGAAGCTCGGAGGTATCTAAACCGTGGAGAGCTGAGGGACGTGGCACAGAGGTGTAATATGGGCTTTTGTGCTCTCAGCCAGGGCTGGGCACAGCACGGCCAACTCCAGCACAGCTGCTGCCAGGCTTGGACTAGGAAATCTTGCTGGACCCAAGGTGGCTCCAATTTATAGCTTGGGTTAACCAATGCAGTGGTACAAATTTGCCTAGTTCATGGATTCCACACCCAGAGATCTTGTGCCTCCCTCTCCCTCTTCTCTTGTCCCCAGTTCCTCAGAGCATTCCCTGTTCCTGCCTCCCTGCTTTAGTTTTGTCTGCCTTCTTTTTTTCCCACAGCTGCCTGGAACAGAGCACCACAGCATACATTGAGCTGTGAGAAAGAGGAAATGCAGAGCTCCAAAATGAGGTGAAGTTGGGGAATAAATCCCACAAGTCAGCTCAGCTGCGGGACTTCCCGCCAGCTGGTGCCTCTGGGTTGGAGAGCTCAGGGAAGCTGGAGACCACATTCCGTTACCTTTTTCTGGGAAACCTCTCCTGCTTCCTAGACCAGTCCCCTACCTTCCAAACCATAAGGCATTTTGGCATGAGACATCCTTGGTGTCTGCTGCTGACACTTTCTGTGGTGTGGCTGTCTCAGCGTTCGTGGCAGCGCGGACGGGAACTTGGGTCTCGTCACCTCAAAGCTGACCTGAAGTCATTGGTAAATAGTTGAATGTGCTGCTTGAGGTGGAAATGCTCCAGCAGGAAGGAAGGAAGGCAGGTCACACCCAGGGTATTTTGCTGCCCATTTGGTAGGATGCTTCCCTGAGAACCTGAATATGTTCTTATACGTTCAGTCTTGGAATAAAGATTTTTCAGTTCCACCATCAAACCCCACAAAATCAATTCCTCATAGCCCTAAGCTGTAAAAGACCCCCATTTCTGCATATGTGGACTATATATTTAAAAAAATACTTAGTAGAAAATGTTAATCCACAAAGGGAATTGAGTATTGAACTATATGATTCCTGTTTAATACAGGTAATTTAACTTTGATCACAACAAGAGGCTATCTACATACACTTGCCATACACACTCATGGGACCTGGAGAATTAATAACCAATATATCTAGTATGATTTGTAATTAAACACCTTAATTTCTTGAAGAATGAATGGTGAAGTAAAGGTTATGCTGTTTTCTTGTGTGCTTAGCAGACATCAAACTCATACTGCAGCCAGATTACAGATTTTTATTTACAGATTTCAAACCCTCTCCAGTGAGACAATCAAAATGCCTTGATAGCCTAGATGCTGCTGAGACAGAAATCTAAGCCAAAATACATCTGAATGAATCGTAAATGTAAGAAAACCCTACAGATGTGTGAGAGGAATGTTTACAAATCAAGTGTTGCCAAATACTGCTTCAAAATCCACTTGGGGCAATAAAGAGGAGGAATGAAAATTAACAGCAATCAGGGAATCTATATTCTTAGTGCTCCTAAAACAGTGTATGATTATTAAGGTTAAAATACATTGAGAAAATGCCTTTCTACAACATTAATAATATTTTTTCTGTTTATCTGGAATATAAATATATCCTATGACGTATGATGTTTAGTTTCCAAACTTAAAAGCTAAATTGCATGCTGGCTTCTTTAGGAGATTTGTTTTGAGGCTGCCTGTGCAAGCATAGCCAGGCACGTGCTTCAGTGACTCACTGGTTTGTATGTGGAAGCAAAGGTAGAGCAAACACTGGAAGGGATATACACGTTTTTCCTCTTTTTATGTTATTGCAGGAATCTCTGGTTAGGCTTTGAGACCCTCAGGTAGCCTGCACAGAATCAGAAAAGCAGGGACTGCTGGCTGTGTGGGAGTTAAGGGTAAGGCACAAGAAGTGGAATTTGTCTGAACGTGGATGTCAAGCTGGGCACCCTGTAGCCTGCTTATAGCAATGTTCTGTGGAAAATTCACCTTACTGTAAGTCACAGACTCACAGAATGGTTTGGAGTAGAGGGCACCTGGAACATCATCTTGTTCCAGCCCCCTGCCATGGGCAGGGTCACCTCCCACTAGACCAGATTGCTCAGAGTTCCATCCAGCCTGGCCTTGAACACTGCCAGGGATGGGGCATTCACAGCTTCTCTGGGAAACCTGTGCCAGGGCCTCACCACCCTCACGGTAAAGAACCCTCCTGACCTAAACCTACTCTCTGTCAGTTTGAAACCATTCCCCTTTGTCCTGTCACTCCAAGCCCTTGTAAATAATTTCTCTCCCTCTTTTCCAAAGGCTCCCTTCAGGTACTGGAAAGGCACAATTGGGTCACCCCAAAGCCTTCTCTTTTCCAAGCTGAACAATCCCAGTTTTCTTGGCCTTTTGAACCCTATAGGCAGCTGCAGGATTAGCAGCTCTGCTGGGGAAGACATGGAGGTTATGGTGGACCTTGAATTTGAAGGAACATGGTGAGGTGCCTTAGGAGGAGCATGTTCAGCAATCATGGAAATTTGCTCTCTGCCTGTCTGTGCTTGGCCCTGGTGGGACCTCACCTGGAATACCATGACTGCTTTTCAGCACTTCAGTTCAAGAGGAGTTGAGAAATAATAAAGGGTCCAGAGAAAAACACCTAAATGAGGGGTCTAAAGCGTCAGAGCTACAAGGGCAGCTGAGGTTGTTCAGCCTGGGGAAGGAAGGCTGAGGGTCAATCTAAAGCAGCTACAGCTACCTGAAGGGGTGCCACAAAAATGATGGAGTCGATCCCTTCCCCACAAGGGGCAGCAGCCACAGGTTGTGGCTTGAGAGGCTCCTTCTGGACATTAGGGAAAGGTCTTCCAGCAGGAGGGCAGTGTGGCAGTGGGACAGGTCACCCGGGGTGGGTGTGGGTTCTCCCTCCTCAGGGGTTTACAGGATTTGGCTGAACAAGGCCACACTGAGCTGGTTCAGCACTGGCTGGTGACCAGCCCTCCGGTTGTGAGGAGAAGACTCCAGTGCTCCCCACACTGTGAACCTCAGGTGTTTTCCCACCCAGCCCCTCCATCCTGCGCCTGGTGCTCCTTCCCATCTGAACAGAAAACACAAATGCTTTCTCCGGCTTCTCTCCTTCCTGTTCACACTGAGCAGGAAAAATAGATGCTGACGGGGTGTGGTACTGCAATTAATTCCAGTTTTTCCATTTAAAAATAAAAAGCAAATTTATTTATCATATCAGCATCGGAAAGGTTAGAGACCTGCCAATTTTTTTTGTGATATTAGTTGTGCTTTTAGAAAATTAAGATCCTCTGGTAGCTGACACACAGGAATTTGTGTACATGTGTGGTTTGCTTGGAGCTGTTGCAGCAAATTCTTAAATATGGAACAGCCAGAAAAATGCATTTCTTTCTTCTTTTTTTTTTCCAATAGGCACTCCTACACTAATTTAAAAATAGTAAACTGGGGCAAGGTAAGTATCACAGAGCCTGATGTGAAAAAATACATTGATAGAAAATAAGGAATAGAATATGTGATGAAGATTGACACTGCAAGTAAAAAGGAGGAGGAAAAAAAATAACACAGAATAACGGAAGATGCAAAGTGATTAGGGAGCACCAAGAGAGATGGGAATGGAAAGTTGGTGACAGATGAGGCTGATAAGGCAAAGGGCCTAAAGGAATTCCTCGCCCCAGTAATCACAAAGGCAGCAGAAGGCAATATCCCAGGAACTGGGATTTGTTTTCCTCAGGGAAGGAAGGAAAATGTCAAAAGGTTTTACTCTCGCACTGGAGAGGATAATAAGGCAATTAGTACTATTAAAAAGTTCTCAGAGCACCCAGACTGGACTAATAAATCACATCCTAGGATTGTAAAGGGAGTGGGAGATGCTGGAAAGCTTTTGTGGGACAGTTGTGATAACTTACTGGAAAGGGAATTACTGAGGACTGGTGAGTGTTTAATGAAGTTTGGGCATTTACAGATCTGTAAGCTTGACTGCACTTGACCCCAGGAGAAACCAGGCACTGGTGAGTCATGGCTGTGTAGATTTGTAAGTGGCAGCGTGAACATATTATTGAAAATACATCATTTTAACATACATGCCACGGGAGAAGTATATAATGCAAATGATTTGGAGTCTGCTGCACAAAAGATTTATGCAAACAATCTCTATTAATAGGATTTCTCAGTGCAAATCCTTTCTTGTCAATAGGAGAAGAGCAATGTTATGCTCATGATTTACTTTTCCAAAGGGTTTCTGACATTTCTACAATTTCAAATGGTGTTTTTCCCTACATTAATATATATTAGAGAGGGAGTAACTGCTAACCTTTTGCAAAGCTCTGTAAATATGTGAACTATGCAGTTTCTCACCCAGAGGTTGAATAAGAAGGGAGAGGAATACAAATTCTTCATATGCTATACCTACACACACCTTCTCTTGGTCTCCACACCTTTTTATTGCCTGATGTATTCTAGAAAGAAACATGATTCCTTTATAAAATAGTTTAACAGTGCTGATAAAAATAAAAAAAACAGGCAAACTTCTCTGCTTGTTGTTGTGGGCTGGTTAAATCCTGTGTTGCCCAGGGGAGCAAGGTCCCATTTTCCCCATCCATCCCCAGGGACTGGAGCTGTGGGGGCTGCCCATGGTGGGGGTGACAGGGTATGGACTGACAGCCCAGATCCATCCCACTCCCAGCCTGGAGCAGCCAGGGGCACTGGGGCAGCCCGAGATGAAGAAGGGCTGAAGGAATGAGACCAGGCAGGACGAAGGTCACAAGGTGCAAAGGGTGTTTCATTTACCTTCTAGAGCTGCATTTAGTTCCTTTCTCAAGGAGCACCACAGGGACCTCTGCTCAAGGGGGAAAAAAGGAGATAAGGAAATGGGATGGAAAAATCTGAACCCCTCGAGGGGAGCAGCTTCCACAGAGAGCAGTTGAACCAACCAGTCCCTCTCCAGCTGGCAGGAGGAATCGTCTGCCAGAAGATGCCAACCAAAGGGTGGAAAAGATACTTCCCAGAGGGTTTCCACAGTGCCCAGCACCAGCAGCACAGGTCTGACTGGGCTGGCCGGAGGAAACCAGTGAGGCAAGAGCTGTGGGAGCAACAGCCTGTGTGGAATAATCACCACTGGGAAAATGGGAGGAGTGTTCAGGGACACAAAGGCATTCTTCAGGTCCTGCCCATCTGCAGCAGCCACCCTGCCCAGTGCACTGACACAGCACCTGCCATGAGGGGCTTCTGCTCCAGGACTTAGGCAGGCCCAGATCCTAGGGGGATGTCAGTGGGATGTGATCATCCCTGCAGGGTGGCCAACAGACCCTCACAGATCCTGCAGTTCCTGTGTGGTTCCCAAGGCTGGGAGAGCTGACGGGACCAAAGTGCAGCTGCACTGCAGAGGCAACAGAGCTGCCAGGGTAACCTTGACAGGACACCCAGAGACATGACCAGCCAGAGCTGGGACCTTGGGCAGACCCCAGTCCGGCTCCCACGTGAGGAGGAGCTCCCCTCCTCCTCAGCTCCCCATGGACACCATCTTCCAACACGGCCTCTGCTCAGCTTGGCAGCCACTGGACTGATTTGGATGTCCAAACTCATCTTTGGTTGAATCTCAGCACCCACGAAAAATCAAGGCCTGACTGAATCTAGCTGGAATTAGCCTGCTGAGGGCCAGAAAATCTGGTAGGGAGCCAGTGAGTGGCTGTGTGTGCCCGTGTGTGTGTCCAGGCAGGCACCACCCCTGGGGTTTGTATGCTGCGACCCACACGAGGCCTTGCTTCACCCTGAGGTGTCAAAGTTAATACCTGCTTTTCCAAGCTGTGGAACCTCAACAGGACACAGCCATACTCCTGGTGTTTTGCAGCAGCTTCTCTCCATATGTGGAACAGAACCTGAGGCTGGCAGGGATGTCAGGGGCTCAAAGCAGCTCAGGCACCTTTACCTCAGGGGACAACAGGCATCCCAAAAAAAGCTGGTTATGCCTGGCTACAACCCGATCATCCCTGATTTCTGACCAGCCCACAAACAGCCTCACCTCTTTTTTTGTTGTTGTTGTAAAGGATTCAATGTGTTTCCCTGCAGATGTTTTCCCTATTGAATTCTCGAGCTCTACAACAAACTCATCTCAGCATCCCCACCTCTGACTGTGCCTCTTTAATCTGTGAGCTGACTTTCTTGAGGCTCTCTCAGCAGCCTGACCCAAGGTTACACAGCTGTGCTGTGCCAGATCTGGGCCTTGGGTCCTTGAGACACAGGCAGCCAAACCCCCCAGGGAGAGAGGTTACAAAGACAGGGGGAACAGCACTGCACTGCCTGTGTTATGGTGTGGGTAATTGGGGAAAGGCCTACAAAACCTTGCTTTGCTCCTCAGGTCACATAGATGGGCATTGTTTCCATTCCTGTTGACTTGGGGGTGACAAGGTAGCACCCACTGCTGTCACCTATTATTTTTGCTCCTCCTGCTTCCATGCCACACCACCGAGGAGCTGTCTGTCATGCAAAACTGGTGTTTGCTGAGTGAAATTTGAGCACAAGTATTTCTTCAAATTGCTAAAAGTGATACCATTCCTGTGCAATATGTATTATTCTCAATTCTGGGTTTGTGTTTCTTCCAGCCTGCTGTGCATTAGGAGACACACAGTCTTGTCTGCTCCTTGCTTCCTCCTCACACTGATGCCATCCAAGACAAGGAGCAGTGATGGATTTGGTCTCCCCAGCCCCATGATCTAAACTGGAATGGTGGTGTGAGGCACCCACAGGTGTCACAGGGCTTCTCAAAGGCTGTCAGCACTTCTCACGGGTGAGCAGGAGTGCCAATAGTTACGGATTTCAGAGAGGGCTCCCGTTCCTTAAGAAACAGGCTCAATTTTTCAGAGAAGGCAAATTGGGTTTTGTGCAAGAAGGTTCTTTCTGAAGAGAGGAGAAAACATGGACATGTGCAGCCTGAGGTTCACACCTGGAGCCAAAGACACACAGCTGAAGTGGCTGCATTGGTCATATCCGGAGGAGAAGATACTCCTGAGTGACTTCCAAAATCACTGTATTTTGGTTTTGCTGATTATCTACACTGCTTTTCCTAATCTCCAGCACTGTAAGAAGTAGGGAGTCTATTGTGTTATTACCCAGATCACCTAATGCTTGTCTTATTACCAGATCACCTTGGCTCAGCAATTAGTGACTTAGGCCACTGCAAGTTCAATAAGGGATGGGAGTCAGTTAAAATCTCCAAACATTTTTGTCAGAACAAAATTGCAAACCTTTATCTCACTAAAAGAAATTTACAGATTGCACATGACACTGATAAATAAGAGTATCAATTTAATGTCTGACAGGTCACCTCCCAGAGGACTAAAACCTGTGTTTGCAGAGGGATAGAGATGGTTATCAAATGGTTGTTCCTGTCTCTTTCTTTTATGAAAACTGTCTATTTTGTGGCCAAGTGGTACAAAAGCAAAATAACTTGGAAGAGTTATTTTAAGGCCAAAATCAGGTTCTCAGAAAATCTGTCTCCCAGTCTTCCAGTAGGTACAAGGTTGTTATAAAGAGAATTATCATCAACTGCTCATCATATCCATCAAAAGAAGGACAAGAAGAAATCAGCTTTGACATAAAGAAGATTTAGGATTGGGAAAAGAGGAAATAACAAGAATCATGCAGCACTGGAAGGCATAACCCAGGAATGTTTTGTTCAACTTTTGAAAAGAAGATTATGGAACCATCCAGAGGTGATGGTTCAGAAACACTCAGCCCTGTGTCAGTGCATGAGGCAGTAGGGATTGGGACGGTGTTGCTTCCAGCTGTGAATTCCTGTGGCTTTGGAATGCACTAAACTAGGCTTTTGGGTAACCTAGTATTGCTGAGGGATTAACAGAGGCATAATGATGTCCCGCAGGTCTTTTGCCCTCTTTTAGCATCCAAAACCCCACCTGATGGACTTCTTTAGTAAAAAGTGTCATCCCTGCGTGCTAATAATTGTTTGTCCAAGGTGCCATTTTTCCAGGGTACCACCTCATCTCCCATGGGACAACAGAAGGAACAGCACTGAGGTGCATGAACTGAGGGATCCAGCAAATTCAGGACGCCTCAGGATATCCAAGACATCCACATGGGGTTTTGTGTCATCTCTACCAGCTACATATGGATGACTTGGGTGCTCTGGGGTGTTTCACATGGGGCAGGGTTCCTCTGCTTTGACAACTGAGTTATAGCCCCCATATACCCACAACTAAAACCTGTATTGTTGCACAGAGGGATTTAAATCACACCTACACGAGAACCTTTAATCCTGGCATCTCCTGTATTTGTAACTGGAATGTTTTTCAGTCTTTTTTTTTTTTTTTAGGATCCTGTATTAATATTAATATGACAATGAATTGTATAACGCAATGAGTGGCATTTGCAGTATCTCTGTGATCTAGAAAAGAGGTCGGGGAGCAACATTTGAAGTTGACACAGAGTTATCTAGGTTAGGCTGAGCCAATGGAGAGAAAAGAATTCCCAGAAGCTTTGTCCATTCTGAGCAGGAAGGCAGAGGGACAATAAAGCTGTGCTGGTTCTCACTTATGCAAAATCATGTCCAGCAAATGGAGTGACCTGAAGCCCTCTGCACAGTGCTTGGTCCTAAATCATGGACAGCAAAGTCAGGGAAAGACTGGGACATTCACCTGGAAGCTCAGGGTAAACTAGTGGTCAAATCACAAACAAGATGTTGGGGGACTTTTGGAATGGGATGAAGACTCAATTTTATGACATTTCAGTGCCATGGAGGTTTAGTGATTCCCCTGGAGTATTGGATCTGGTTCTGGTCAGCCTAATGCTCTGCAGAGCCCTGCTCAGAAGAGCTGATTCAGCTTAAGGAGCTTACTCAGATCTCTCTGCAGACAAGAGAGAGCTCTGGCTCTCTCCTAGGAGATATTTCAAGGATCTCAGGGGAGGTTACTGTTCTCCACCATCCTTCAGAATAACCAGGTTTTCTCCCTTAAAACAAAGGCAGCCCTTTCTCTATCAAGACACTGAAATGTAAGGCATGATTAATGAAAATTGTTAGAGAAGTTGGGAAAAAAACGAAGACTGAGGAAGCTGTTTGATTTACACAGGGAGCAATCAGAACTATGCAAGCTAAGGAAGTCAAGGGCAGGCAGACCTGGCACTTCTGACATTTTAATTGTAAGACAGCAAAGCCCCTCAGTGACACTGAGAGGCAGGGGATGAGGAGAGAGGAAGGCTGTTCCACGTAATGAGGGGATGAAGCTTCACTGCCTTGACAGCCTTTCAGGATTAAAGAAAATGCCATCCTCTCCTCAACTGACGAGACTACCAGCAGTTGTGCTGGAAGGGTTGAGACATGAGCAGCCTCGGGGCTTGGGTTGCTGCACTTCAGATTATGACTTCACTTGTTAATGTAGAAGCTGGATTCCCTTATTTGCCCTTCTTTCACTAGTGAGGAGTTTATTCACTGGTTACCCACTCACACAGCTTTTGCATTTCTTGCTGAGGAGTCTGGCCCAGCTACCTCCAGACACAAAATAAAAAACCAGTGCACACACTCATTTACAACATCCCACTGACCCTGGGGTGGATCAGCTGTTCCTAAGCCATACCTGCCAGAAATCTCTCTAACCTGTTGAGGACATTCAGGGGTGTGATGCTCTTCTTCACCATCCCCACCATTAGAACATTTTTCTGGTGTAACTAGATTACTTTTTGTCATGTCTGAGCCACTATGGCCATTAAACATAGGTAAAGATTCCCAGTTCCAGATACTTTAAACCTTGGACTTTCTTACATGCAGCATCTTTCCCCAAGTTTGCTGCTCTTCTGAAAGCGCTGGCCCAACCACCCCGGATGAAGAACCACATCAAAATGCTGCCCGTGCTAGGAAGGATGCTCAAAGCTACTCAGTGAACAGCCCCACCAACCCAAGCCCACCTTCCTGCATCCTCCTCTCCTCACTGCACATCCCCCCTTAAAAGGGCCACAAACCTCCTTGTGGTAGGGCTGTGCAGTCCCCCCTTGGCCCTCAGCACACACACACAATCTTGTGTGTGACCCATGTGGTTTCTCTTGGGCCTACAACGCCTGGTTCCTTGTCATAAAAGCTAATTTGGTGGATTTGCAAAAAGGCAAATCATATCAAGCCTCATCTCATTTTTAAACTGCATGGAATTACAAATCACCTCATTGGTTTAGTCTTTTCTCAGGAATCACAGGGATGGTGATTGTTTCTAATACCCTGGCTCCACAATTCCCTGCCCCAACTTTTAATAGAAGCACTATATTTGTTCTCCTCTAGTCTTCTTTAAAATAGGCACTAAGCTTTCTGAGCTTCTTAGCATTATCTGCCAATTTTCCTACCTGTGGAGTAATTCTTCCCTTGTTTTCCCTTTTTGTTACTATCAAAAATGCCCTTAAAATGCCTTATTAGTATAAGCAAAGAATAGGAAATGTATTTTATTTTGTGCTTTAGACTTTCTGATTTTGTCTCTGTATGCTCATGCTGAGGTTTTTTACATTCATTTTTAGATATTTGACCTAGTTTCTATGTTCTGTACTCTCGCTTCTTGCACTAGAGATCATAGAAGAGCTTGTGATTTTGCAGATATCTCCTACTGCATTTTCTATCCTTTCTACACACTGGGATATTTTGTGATTCTGCTGCTACTGTATTTTGTTTATTTATTTATTTTTTTAAATTTAATGAACCATCAACTATTTTTGGAACTCTTTTCTTCCATGGATTTGATTCCCAAAGGAATTTACCTGCTAATATCCTCTGTATTAAGAGGATATTAAAGTCTGTTGCCTTCAAGTCTTTTGCCTCCAGGTTGATGTTATCCCTCCTGGATTTCCTCAGGCTTACAAATCCTGTAACTCTCTAACAACATTGCCTTCCACTTTCACACTCCCCAGTTGTTCCTGTCCCTTGGTAGGAACTCCAGGACTCCCGGATCAGCACCTGGGAAGGTTCTTTCTGAACTGCTACCTGGCTAAATGCTGGCTGTGCCCCAGTTTATCATGTCTCTCAGAACTGTAGGGGTAGTTAAAAGACCCCTTCAAACCAAGTAGTTCTGGTTTTTTTGGGTTTTTTTTAATGACTCTGCTATCTGCTCAAGAGTGAGTCTCATCTATCTGCATTTCTTGGTTAGGGGTAAGAAGCAGAATGTAATGGATGTGATTTTTTCCTGCATTATTTCCTGCTACTATTTAGAGATCGGGTTTATCACGCTCCCCACTCTGTGTCTGAGAAGGAATGTGTGCATCTGCTTTTCCCTCGCCAGTTCCTCTTTCTCCAGTTCACTGCTTTCCATTTCTCCCTCCTGTCCTCAGTCTGATGCAGACCCTGCAGAGCATCCTGGTGGGAGGGGAGGGCAGAGCTCAGGCAGTCGCTGAGCCTCCCCTGCTTGGAGACATGAGAGTTGCACTGAGGAGTAAGAGCCTCTTCACAGGCAAGACCTCGAAGGGAGATTACTTCACCCTTCCAAAAAGTCACATAAATTAGGCAGTAAAATTTCGCCCAAATCAGCAGCCATGACTTGACTATCAAGACCACTTTATATTGTATTTCTTTCATAGGCATCTTTTCTTCTTGAGCATAGACCGCTTAAAATTTGATGCTGAGATCACGCTGGATCACTCAGTTCAGTCTGATTTGATCTTGTCATCTTCACTATGAACTGTCCCTACAATTTGAAACAGAAACATCACAGCTACATTAAATACCAATAAAATTATGTGCAAATACAAAGATTAACTCATTCTAACTTGATTTTTCACAGCATGATCCTGTCCTCCTCATCCACATAAAAATTATTCAGCCGCAAAAGGCCCTTGAGCATAACATGACATTTACAGCATCTCTGAGTATTTCTTGTTTATTTCTCATAAATTTCCTTTGGTAATAACTTAGTCACTCAGCAACACTCTACAGCATACACATACATTACATGATTATCTCATATTTTATACAATACACGTTAAAGTAATTAATTTTCCCTGGCAAATGTCATACCAGTTAGTTCATCGTTAGGAGCCAAATATTTGTGCAACCATTTGTTACAAATATATGCACAACCACAGAACACTTCAGCTCCCTGGTATTTATTAAGTTTAATTTAAAGGGACACTGTCGAGGTTGTTACAGTCTCAACTTTCACGGTCGTTTTTGTTCCAGTTGAAATTACCTTTCATATTGAACCTCAACTTATTTATTTATTTGTCAACTAACACATTTAGCTAAGCATTTAGCACAAAAAAATAAATATGGTCTTGCTGTGGCATGGAATGTGCTAGTGACCAGCTAATGTCTGGCATGGTGGAAGAGTTTAGTCTCCCATTTAAACCTTCTTTATCCTTTCATTCCAAGATCTGGAGTTTGCCCCATCTTTAAGGTAGAAACATAGCAAAATAGGTACCTCCTTCATAAAAAGAACTGATTTTAATCACAAGCTCAAAATGAACTTCAGGTGAAGACATTTCTTTCTGTGCTAACACAGGTGGCCTCCAAACAAAGAGACAAAACCCCATCAGGACAGCAGCTCTAATTTCAGTGGATGGAAGAGAAGTTAGCAATGAAGCATCAGGATCAGTTGCCTTGAAAATTACATTTTAAGGGCATGAAACCACCTCTGACAGATAGTGAAGTCTGCGTCTCCCATCCCTGAAATTAGGTCTTACCCATACTCCTCACACACTGATACAAAAGCAAAGCCCTTCAAAGTACATTTAGAGAGAGGAAGAGCAGCAGAGGAGCCGTGCAGAGAGAAATTGTGCTCAGAGACTCGACAGGCTGAACCTGACGTCTCCATTCAAGCTAACAGCCCAATAAATCCTATTCCCTGAAGATCACTTATTCTTCAGCACGTTCAATCAACAGGTTTGGAAAGGAGGATCTGACATTTTTCTCACTTATTTTGGCCTTCGATGAGAAAAGCAGCAGTGAAGAAAAGGAGCAGAACCAAAGCAGTACAAGTGGGAATGAGAAGGGGCGGGAGCACCCTAAGAAAGCAGAAAGGCAGGAGAAAGAAATATTGAGAAGACACAGGAGAGCAAAGCAGAGATGAGAGCGACTGGAACAGTGCAGCACCTTGATGAGACAGAGTCTTTTTAGGTTATTGTGCATTGCTGCCTTTATTCAAGGAAGATGTACTTGGACTGGAGCAGGTGGAGAGAAAAGCAGAGCTGGGAGTTCAGGAGAAAGATGAACTATCACACAGGCAGTGTGCCAAAAAGTCTGGTTCACTAAGCTTGGCCGAAAGCTGAAAGGAGCTGTGATTGCTCTCTGGCATTATGTAAGGAGAGGGCATCAGATGGCAAAAAAAGGATACATTATTCAAAGGACAGTGCCAGAACAAGGATCAAAAGGATCCATTTCCCATGAATGCCTTTAGGCTGGAAGTTAGAATAAAGTCCTAATCAGCAAAGGAATCAGGTTTGAGGTAAACCTCAATTCCTAGTTTATTCATAATTGACCTATTTCAGTCAGTTTTCAGAAGCTGGTCTTGACCAAGACTTTTGATCCATCCAGATGACCCAGCTATCATTAAGACAGAGCTTGACTAAGAAACAATTTCTGGTATAATGCTTGCAGTTGCCAATGTCTTGGTCTCTCAGGTGGAGGGGATTACTGTCACTCCTGTTCTGCTATTATTCAGGCAGGCTTCACCAGTTTTGAGACCACTGCTTGGAAACCCAAAATGCACTTGGTGCTTTGATAACTTATACTGCCTTAATTTTTTTCTATGGACAATGAGCTATCATATTTGAAACAGAATGGATGAATTCTCAAAGCAGCTTTGATCTGTCCTAGATCCTCAAAGAAGCCTGCAAGAATAGCTTGAAAGCTTTTTATTTAAAATAAGTGGCATTTTCTCCCCTCTCATTTTAATTGAAATAGATGCTGAATGCAGGGCAAATTGTATTGTAAGCTTGATCATGAAAGCAAGTATAATTCTAAACCAGCCTTGATCAATAGCAGTTTCTGGTAATTGACTGTAATTTATCTATTTATTGCCATGGGAATTTTAAAAATTGTTAGTGGGGGTTTTATCCAGCAGCTGAAAAGATTAAGCTTGAAAATGGAGGATGGGAGAAGAGAGAGGAATTGATCAGTCATGCAGCCTCAAATGATGGCATATCCTCAAAGCAACTTGCAAGACCTGGAGAAATGCCGACAGAATTTTCTAGGCAGAAGGGAGCAGACTGGTAAGTCTGGCTCAACAGAGCCAGGGCTGGGGTTTCTCAGTGGCTTGTAGTGCCTTGTTGGCTGGATGGGAGAGCCTGGATAATGGGCATGGAGAGTCAGGCTACTGGCAAGTTACACCACTGGTGGAAAGGAGGAAAGGTGTATGGACACTTCTGCTGAGCCAAACCCCTCGCTTTTGTCGGAAGGGCGGCGTGAGAGAAGGGTCAGGAAATGTTTGTGACCTACATGGGTTCAGTGCCATCGACATCCCAAGCAGGTCAGGAGTAAAGGACGGAAAACGAAGCAGAGTTAGGAGGGTAAGAGCTGCCTTCCTCCTTTATTGTGCCCATGCGTGCAGCTCCCCACTCATTCTGCAGTGTCTGATGCTGCCATCAGGGGTCTGGGTGCTGCTTTTGAGGTGACAGCAGCGTTTCCATGACTTTCATGGGACTCTGGGGGTGTGAGAGTCACTGCGCCTCCCTGCCTCGGGGGCTTTGTGCTCCCAAGGGATTTGTCCTCACCCTGGAAGCGATGTTATCTGGAGGGAGGAAGGCGTGACACAGCTCTGAGGTGACACACAGCTCTGGGGGCCCCAGCTGCACTTTGAGGAGTGGTTATGTTGCTGCCAAGTGCCATATTCATACTTTATTTCCATCAGTGTTAGGCGTGTTACTTATCATGAGTTTTTCCAACTCTTCCCAGCAACTGCTGCATGCTGTATTAAGTGCATGTCTATAGCTTAATTGAAAAAAATTGAAAAAAAAAAATCTGCATTCCGCTCTGAATTATATTAGAGGCTTTTCTGTCAGGTTCATTCTACCAGCGTGCTTGCATCTCAAATCAGCCCACAGAACTGCAGATCTCACTGAATATATGCAGCGGGGGCAACTCAAAGGTATCTACCAGGCCCAGAATAATTCCTTTATCATGTACTTTCAGAAGTGTGGAGGACTTAGGAAAGTGGCTCCTCATATCCCCCCTGACTTCAATGACACGGAAGTCAGGCTGATTGCAAATATCCCTGGGAAGCTCACACCTTATGTAAAAGAGCTGGGTATCAGATGAGTGGGAGCTTCAAAACACTTTAAACGGGCAGAGCAAAGTGCAACGTGCCCACCGAGCTTGTTCTGTGAGACAGTGCACTTCTTCCATCAAGTTTCCAGAGGCTGAGGAGTTTGTGAGATGGAATGATGGGGTGGGGACACAAGGGGAGAAAAACCAGGCTGTTGCACGGCCCCTTGCACCCAGGCTGTGCCAGGGAGGGAGCACCTATGGAAGTACTGTCCTTCCCCCCTCATCCCTGCCCTACGCCTCCCCAAAAGGAATGGCACATCTCAGTGAGGGGGCTCATGTGCAAATGTGCCTCGTAGGGCAGGCTGAATTGGAGCAATTGGCCATGGAAAGGTCATTCCAGCTAAGGAAACCTTCCAGTGAGACCCAAATAGGTCTAACTGTTTTTCTGTTCTCCTATCCCCCACAGCATCACCAGAAGGAAAAGGTTACAGGCCATGAGGTGTGGAAATTCACATTTTACTCGTTACCTTCCTGGGGCAAGTATCCACGTGGTACATGGACAGCACAGATCTGTGGCCACAAAGGTGCCAGATTTTCCTCATGTGAGTTGTTTAGAGCTCTCCACAGCTGCAACCAAATCCTGTGGTCTCAGAATTGTTTTCTGGCCACTGAAGAAGTATCTTCATGGGCTACATGTTCATTGACTGGTGAAGACAAAATGAATGAGGTAATAAAAGACGTGGGAAAACAAGGAATTGATGTTTCTAAGGACAGTTCATTGCTGGTAGCAGTCGACCCACAGTGCACCACAGTGAACAGCCACCTTGGGGTTTGCCCTCCTGCCCCCAGCATGAGGTGGCCACAGGCAAGGCTTGGCCCAATCCTTTGTGTGACTTCTGCAGTGCCTGTTACAGCATTCGATGTTTTTCTAAGACAGGCCTAAGGAAGAGGGCATTAACAGGTGGTAATTTTCCATCCTTAATTTCTGGTACCTAATTAATTGTGTGTCACAGTTCAACTTTGATTCAGGTTTTAGTGTGTTTTATGATGATCCGTGTGGGGCCATAATTCACTTTAAACTGGGAAGCCTAGGAACAATCTGATTTTGGGCAGCCCAGCCTTAACATGGCCTGTAAAACCAGTCCCAGGAGGAGGATGAAGTCACATGTACGATGGAAGGAGAGACATGTCTTCACAGAGAACCAACACTAAATTATGATAATTTTAGTCAAACCTTCTTGATTTCCTCTTATTTCTAAATTTTCCTATTCTAAACTGACACAACTTGGAAGTAGAAGACCTGGTCTTCCACTCAGACAAAAGGACTAAGCCTGGAGCCAACAGCATCTGGTCAGAGTGAAACCCAGTATTTTTTACAAAGAATTAAGCCTCTTTGGAAAGTTTTGGCTTGCTCAGTTTACAATTTGAACTCCCCTACTAAATTCAAACTCAATCCCAATACAAAGAGATAAAACCCCAGTGTTTTCCATGTTTTCCCCAGCTTTAGCTTCCCTCCTGCTTTCTCCCTCCTTTGAACTGTACAACTAAAGCAGTCCTATGTACATCCACCACTATCATCTGCAGAGTAGTCAGAATATACAGTTAATTTACTACTGCAAACTGCTTACTGTTGTTGTCATTAACAATCTTCATTTAATAAAAAGCTTTTATCAAAATTGGTTTTCCTGGAGTACTTTTATTTTTCCCAGAAAAGGCATTAAAATTAATTTGTTTTCACTCGGTGTGTACTACTGAGTGAATACAGCAAGGAACAAAAAAGATAAACATGTGAGAGAAACCCCAAAGAGAAGGTAATGCAGAAAGAAGCAATTGTGTCCTAAAGTAGATTATACTCCCTTTTTTTTTTCTTTTGAAAGAAAACAAAATGATTGAAGATTGGTAGAAAACATGAACTTTCAGCAGTGGTTTGGTGCGCAAGGAAGATGCTCCCCTTCTCCTCAGTTCCCTGTGGCTTCTTCAGCGGGTGAGGCAGAGGTGCAGAAAGATCTGACCTGAAGGTTAGGAAAAATTCACATGCTTTTCTGCTGGAAATGCACTGGACTGTACTGACACTCTGCATTTCAACCACCCTGCTACGCAATGAGCCACAAAAACTAAACAGGAGATATCAATTCTGGTGGATAAATGAAGTGAAAAGAGACAACAACTCCTCAGTACCGTGTTTTGGTGATGGTTAGTTACTGACCCAGATGAGAAGCTGTGCCATGAGTTGCAGGAGGCCTCTGGAGATTCTGCACGAAGCCACAGCAAGGCTGCTTCGCCCATCTCAGAGAGATGCAGGCACAGACAATGAATAAAATGCACCAGATTCACTTTCTGAACATTCTTGTTCTCTAATGCAGCTGCCAAACCCAAAAGGCAGGTTTTGTGAGAATGGCAGCTGTCTCCCCTGCCTCCCTTGTCAGGTAGATAAGGGTTTATTGAAAGGATAGCTGGGGATGAAAGTGCAAAGAACAACGGGTGATGCTGAAGAGCTTCTGATATATGGCAGTGTTGAGCGCCCTGCAATGACCCTTTCAGAATTTGCAGGGCCTCCCTCCCTTCATTCCCTTTCCCATTTCAAACTTCTGGCAAACAAACAAACAAACAAACGAATGTTCCCTCAAATGACATTTTTGGAAATCAGAACTTTTTTGCTAAATTCCAATTCAGGGAGTGAATTCTGCACAAGTGCTCCCTGGGAACTGGACAGGGAATCCCTCCCAGGCTCGTTCAGACTGAGCACATCGTCCATGCTGTTCCATGAGCCTCTGTTTGAGGGAGGAGGGATGATATGTTATGGGAATTTCATGGTCTGATGCATCATAGAGTACGAAATATGGCAGGGGAGATCCACTCCATCTATGAGAATAAGGACATTCAGCAACTGAAGTAGAGCTCCTCTGAGACAGTGTGATGGCACATCAGAATTGGAATATTTTGGTTTAAACTACTTTATCCATAAGCTCATTTTTCCGTAAAAAGCAGTTCTAATTAAAAAAACCCCATATTAATGAACAGCTTTATGTAAAATGGAGGAACATAACATAGCATGGTGGCTGTTCTCTGGAATTGGCTTTGGAAATGATCTGGAATGCATCCTCCCTTATTAACAAGGAAAATGTTACTTCCATTAAAGAAAGAAACAACCCTTCCCCCCTGCAAGCCATCCGTGAGAACCTCTCAGTGTATTTTCTGTTTGAAATTTAAATTTTTGCATAATACCACCCACTGTATGAAATGAATGTGATTAAAATGATGGTTCCTCTTATTTTCAATTAAAATATATTTTAAATGTTTACCTTTCCACACTAAATGCAAATGCAGTTGTGTAGTACAGCGCTGGGAAACCAGAAGGTGGAAACCCACTGACCCAGTTTCACTATCCCAGTGGACTAAAACGCAAAAAAACCAAACAAAAAGCTGTAAAAGCATCCCACCTCCCCTCCCCCAAGCCTGACAGAGCCCCAGCGTAAAATGTGCTGTATAAAAGTCACAAAACGAAAAACGTTAAAAAATAATTGGTGCAGAAAATGGCAAACGTGATGGGATGTGCCCCGTCCGTGACCCCAGTTCCAGAGGTATTGGGGGAACCATGTCCGGAGAGGTCACTGTGCCTGGGTGGGAGCGAGCAAGAGGACAGGGCAAAGCTTTGGGTCTGAGGTAAATTTTCACAGAACCATTTAGGTTGGAAAAGACCTCTGAGATCATCGAGTCCAGTCTTTGACTGATCCCCACCTTGTCAAGCAGACCATGGCACTGAGTGCCACGTCCAGTCATTCCTTGAACACCTCCAGGGATGGTGACTCCACCACCTCTCTGGGCAGCTCGTTCCAATGTTTAATCACCCTTTCAGTGAAGAAATTCCTTCTAATGCCCAACCTAAACCTCCCCTGTGCAGCTTTACACCGTGTCCTCTCATCCTGTCGCTGGAAGAAGGGACCTTCTCCCAGGTCCCTCACCTGGGAGAAGAGCCCAACCCCCACCTGGCCACAACCTCCTTTCAGAGAGTTGTAGGGAGCCATAAGCCATCCCAGAGCCCCCTTTTCTCCAAGTATTGAGAGGCTCGTGATGAAAACGGCCATGAACTCTGAAGAATTGAATAAATGGATTTAGTATGTGTCAGTGTTGGATTTAATACGTATTTAGCATTTAGTAAATAATGATGTATAATACATAATATATATGTTATATA
>WBMZ01006158.1:0-89463 GCA_013400975.1 Atrichornis clamosus | reverse complement strand
AGCACAGGAGGAAGTTATTTGCACTTACTGTTTGAGCTACTTATATTCTTTTTAAAAGAGATAGTGGTCATCACTCTGCTCTCCAGTATCTTCTACCTCGTACTTATTCTCTTTTCTTAATGAGCCATCATTCTTCAAGCTGTGTTTCATCTCATCTATCAGTTTCTGAGAGCATCTTCATTAGATGTTCAAATAGAACATAATTTTTTCTGTCAACATTGGTCATCCTTTCCCCTTTAATCCAGAAAACACATTTTTTTCTGCATACTCATTCTGACAAGGAAAAAGCAGCCCTGCCTCCTTTTGGATCACTTTCACGTTGGTGTACTTTAGTAGCTGCCCAGATACTCCTGTTATCAGATCCTGTATAGGCTGGAAGTCATATCTGATGGTATCTGATCTGACCTCTCTCCTATACACAACACTGCAGATGTGCCTACATTCCTGAATCTTGGCATTGAGCTGCAGCTGTGCAGTGCAGCATAACGTGCCAAAGTGCACTTCCAGCATCATCAGTGGCAACACACGTTTTCTTCTCATTCTTTTGATGGATCATCTCCTGTTTCTTCTTTACAGGTTGTGGTGTAGTTCTGTGAGGTGTCAGGCAGCACCGCAGAGCTGAACTGCTTTATATACTGGCTGTTGGTCAGTGAGAGACAGCTCTCCAGGCGGCTCGAGCAGTTTTACAGCTTTTTCTCTGGCATTCCTGATGTGCTGTTTTTCCAGATGGGTTGCCCCTGTTCTCAGGTTCACATTAATCAGCATCCAGGAATTTGAACTCCACTGCTTGGCTGACAAGTGTAAAAGAGAAAATAGGGAACTGTGAGGCAAAGAATTGATCTGGACATCTCAGCTGGTCTCCAGTTTGTCCTGTCTTACTTCCCCTTTTCCCTATTGAGTGAATTTTCCCTTTCATTTTTCATCATCTTCCAAATTCAGCATGGTCTTTTCTCTCAACTCATCATTCTTAAGAGTAGTTCTTTATAACATGCCAGATCTGTCTGTACTTATATGCAAAAGCCCTCATGCATCTGGGTCACCAGTCTGCAATGCAGTTCTAGCAGTTAACTTTAACAATGCTGGTTTCAAAATGTGTTTCTTGGCCCACTGCAGGTGACAGGTGCAGTCCCAGACCACCTCACATATTACAGCTGCTACACTGCATTAATACTGCAAACTGAGCATGCAAAGCATCCCATTAGCACTAGTTCTGTACCAGACAGTCTCAGAGGGATGAAACGTTTCATTTTTACTAAAATCATAGAATCATTTAAGTTAGAAAAGACCCTTGAGATCATGTCCAACTGATGACCTATCACTGCCAAGTCAACCACTAAACCATGTCTCTAAGTGCCATATCTATCTGATCTGATGTTGGAATAAGATTTCCCATTTTGGTTACACTTGTTATATGCTACTTTTTTTCTTTTAGTAGTTTTTGTTCCAAATTTAAAACAATGAGCAAAAATCTTTCTATTTGGGTAGTACATCTGCCTGTTAATATATATTTTGACACAGTTTTAGAGGGATTTGTGCACTTTAAAAATATTAATTTATTTAAGTATATTTAGCAATGAGAAGATTCTTACATGAATATATCAAACTCCAAAAAAAAGAAAAATTTCTTTCAGTTTTGTTCTTATCTGAAATATTCTTATTATCTTATGAACTAAACAGTAATTCACACTTTTATTTCAGGTGTCTATTTAGATGTGTATATGTCAACTCTGTCAATCTTTAGCTGTCTCCAACAGTCCTCTTAAAGTACCAGCTCACCATTATGCAATTTCTTCAGGTGTAACAGACTTTCAAGAAAAGGGGAAAAGGAGCAGTTTTACTTGATAACTACTACATTGTAGGATTGCTAATAGAGTTGCAAAATCATTGTGAATTATGCTACAGCTTCAGACAAGGCAGCACGTTCCATCCATGAAGCACTGTGTACATGAATACACAAAGTCGTACATAAGGCAACTTTTTTGACAAAAAGATACTAACTACAGCAAGGCAAATAAACTCTGACATTAACATGAGTACCTTGGTGTAGAACCAGCTCTAGTAAATATTTTTCTTCTTTGTTCTCCTATTTTCCTTGTTTCCTTTGCGCCATTGTCACCCACTGAACAATAGCAGTAAATTATTAGCATCTATTGTTTCAGAAGAGCATTTCTCTTTCCTTTTTCTGTGGGGAACTCTGTGCTGCAGCAGTTACTGACAGTCACTGATGTATATTGTTTGCATGATCTGATGTTATGGCAATTCAATGAGAGACACATGAGAGCAGCTTAATGTAACAAGCAGAGACAGCTGTTACCAGATATTTTTTGTTTATTCTGTCAAAGATTAATAAAGCAAATTAAAAGATTCTTAAAACCAAGACAACTCCAAGGGCTGTTTTGGTGGGATACTTTTATTGCCAGGAGGTGATTTCAATTAACTGAGATTGCCTCCCACTGTCAGCTTTGTCTTTAGACATCTCAAAATGAACAGGCTGTGCCGAGAAAGGGGAAGGTCAGCTGTCTGTGCTGGATAAAAGCAGAACTTGCAGACTGATGTTGAGTTAGAGCATCACGTCAGCAACATGTCAACTAGTGATGACACCTTTTCTAGAAGAAACAAATTCAAGACAAACAACTGTTAAAATTGAAGTAATTATTTTCAAGTTTGCAAAAATAATTCAAGTAGATGGTACTATATTGTTTTTTCCATGACTCAGTACCCACTCAGAAGCACTTAATACAAAAGTCCTCTTAGTCATGGACACATGATAGTTTAGCAGTACCTACCTAACTCTCAAATATTTCTAATTTTCAAATACGTAGTGGCTCTTGAAAATGTTTTCATTAGCTGTGATAGCCTTTTTGCCATGTTCTCATGAGACAAACCCTTTATTCTATTTTAGAGTCACCAGACAGTGATCAGATTATCAACATCATGTACCAGGGTCTAGTACCAGAACTGGATGGATTTGTATTTGATGTTGGAAAAGATTTGCTGGTTGATACAGTCTCTAATGCAGCATTCAGTGTGTAGTGACTCCTAAGGGCTGCCCAGAAGAGAGAATATTTTGAGGTCTTGATTCAAATTTTTTCCTTAAAAGGAAAGGATGATTAAAACTTATGTGAAAGCACTGAATCCCATCACCTGGGAGATTACAAGTTGTAAGATGCAAGACACCATTCAGTAATTTCACATTCTTTAGGATGGTGAGCAGTATCTAATTCCCTTTTTCTCTGGTCAATCAATATAACACTTTTAGCCATGGTCTTACCATGAAGAAAATATAATCTAGATTCATCAAATAGAAATATGGGATATGGCTCTAGCCAAATACCAATATACATTATTTAAAACTCTAGTGAACTGCTTGCAGACATTATGAGGGCCATTTTAAACATTAATAACTCAGTTTCAGTAAACAAGGAGATAGACCAAAATCACAGTGGTTGTCTTGGGTATTTGGGAGGTTTGCCTTTTTCTCTTCAATTCCTTATACATGCCTCTTCCTTTTCTTCTAACAAAGAAGAATGGTTTACACTTAAATACAGATATAGTTTCAGATTTTGTTCCCTGCTATAACACTGTCTACTCAGGATAACATCCAGAACATGCCATTCCTCTCATATCTATTTCACATAATTTTGGAGAAACTCCAGATTAATACTCACAAGAAAACACACCTAATTATTACTTTACTTGGTACCAGGACAAGATAATTCCAATCTGTCTCAATTTTTTTTTTTTGTTTTGTTTTGGGTTTTTTTGTAAGACAAGGTTGATAAGATTAGGTAAGTATTCTGTTGAGAATAGGACAGGATAGAGATATATTCTTTATCACACCTTCAAAAAAGAAGAAGGAAATCCAGTACAACTATAACATATGTGACTGCAGCAAGAGTTATGGGAAACTCTCTGGCCTCTAGGATGCAGGAGATTAAACTCAAGAGTGTTGGATTTTATTCTTAGATATACCAAATGTCAGCGATTGCTCTGAGTTGGTGAATAAGCAGAGGTAGGGATCAAAACTCACAGAAGCAGGACTAATGAAAGAATAGAGACCACAAGACAGTGAAAGAATTTGCTGATGTGATGTGTGAAGGCACAGTCAAAAACGCTGCACAGCCATATTGCTGTTGTCATTTCACATAATGCGGAAATGTAGGTGTCAACCCTGGTGGCCTCCAGATGACCAGTGAAGCTGCTCCATCACACTCTGTTCCAGCATGGAGTTGTTCCCATGGGAGGCAGTCCTCCACAAGCTTCTCTAACATGTTATTAACTGCAGATCACAAACTGCTCCAGTGTGGATCCCTTTCCATGGGGTGCAGTCCTTCAGGAACAGGCTGCTCCAGTGTTGGTGCCCCACAGGGCCACAAGTCCCGCCAGGAAACCAGCTCCAGTGTGGGGTCCTCTCTCCAAGGGGCCACAGGTACTGTCAGGAGCCTGCTCAAGCAGGGGCTTACCATGGAGTCACAGTCTCCTTCAGGCATCCACCTGCTCTGGTGTGGGATACTCCAAAGGTTGCAGGTGGATCTCTGCTCCCCCATGGACCTCCATGGCTGCAGAGGCACAGCTGCGTCAGCATGGGCTGCACCACGGGCTGCAGGGGAATCTCAGCTCCAGAGCCTGGAGCAGCTCTTGCTCCTTCACTGACCTTGGGGTCTGCAGGATTGTTACTCTTGTATATTCTCCTCTCTCCAGCTGCAGCTTTCAAAGCTCAGGGGTTTTCACCCTTCTTCTTAACTGTGTTATCCCCAAGGCATTATCACCTTCACTGATGGACTTGGCCTTGGCCAGTGTCATGTCCATCTTGGAGCTGTCTGGCATTGGCCCTGTTATACATGGGGGAAGCTTCTGGCACCTTTTCAGAGAAGCCATCCCTGTAGACCATCTTCCCCAAGCTCTTACCATGCAAAACCAATACAGTATCTGTCACATTTGTAGATGCCAAAGGCATGCTAGACACACGGTGTCCTTAACACCATCCCTCTTTTTCCTCTGCCATCCTTAAGTCTACTTTTAACAGTAGGAATTGTTTCTTATCCTCACAGTAAATGAAATCCAGCTGTCATCTTGTAAATCCATCTACGTAGTCCGATTATTTTCCCTCTAATCCAGTTGAGCTAATCCTTTCAACTAAAGTCTGCAAAGGGGTGACTAATTGTTCTCAGAGCTTTCATAGTGTTTGTCATATTCAAAACATTAAACAAATGTTAATTAATTAACAAAAATACAGAGCTACAAGTCTACAAATCAGTCATCAAGACTGTGTTTAATAGTTTATTAATTAAGATTTCATCATTTTAATTTTATCGCAAGTCAGTCTAAATGAATTGTTAATTTTTTGAAAGAAAATTGCAAATGTAATCATAAAGAAAAAGGAAATTATTTCAGAGTGTTATAAAGTCAAGTGAAATTATGACATCTAAAAATATTGAAAGGTTCCTACTATATCGAGTTGCTCTATTTTTCCAGCTGATGGATACTTCCATGCTCCTTCATGACATAAAAAGCAATAAATACCATTGCATGCACAATGCACAGCTGCTGTATTTATCCCCACATTTATTTTTTTGAACTGAATAATGTCAGTTCTTCACTTGCAGAATGACACCAAGGTATACTGATACTAAAAATGCAAAGCATTTCATATAGTTTATGAACTTCCATCTAAGAAAAAATACTGTGTCATTAAAAAAAATGCTTCAATATCTGCTCCAATGGAGTTTCACAGCGTATCTCAAGTACATTTTGTATTTCATGGCAATTACAGTATGTTGATGAGCATTTCAGCCTTATAAAGACAGGATGCTTCCTCTTCCATCGGTGTAGACTGCCTGAATCTTTGAGGTGAAAAAAGAGTGCTCAATGAGAATACTTACGCTAGGAACTACAAATAATTCTCAATATATATAAGGGTGTTTTTGATGGAGACTGCTGGTAACTGATAGAGACTTCTTGTAACTGACTCTTGGATGACATATTCTCTAAGAGTGAGAGTTAGGAGTCTTTCCAGGTTTAATGGTCTTTTCCCATCTCTTTCTTATTTTGGCCCATCAGATGCAGGAGAACATTTATGCTGACTCAGGCATGCTTTTCTGAGGTTTTTTTAATGATATAATAAGAATTTAGAATTTCACCTGTGACCTTGAAAATCACAGTTGTGATGTTTTCTAGTGTATGTAGCACTGCAAAATAAACAAATAACAACTCTGTAACTACTGGCTAGTTTAGATGTATTCTTGAGAGAAGTGGCTTTCTAGGCAACGTCCATTTCAGTGTGACTCTAGACTTTTGATTTAGGTTATTCTTTCTAATGTGAATCTTGTCCAAATAAACTTCCCAGTAACCCCACTTGTTCAGAGAAATCATTTTGATATACGAACACAACCTGCTTGCAAAAACTTCAATTTTTTAGCTTTACACCTAAATCTGTTTTGTCAAAGAGACTTCTGCACCTTGTTAGGTCAAGCAATCTGTAATATACCGTTGTGAGCTGACCCTGGCCAGATGCCAGGCACCCAACAGAAGTAGCTTATTCACTCCACTCCGCAACTGGATGGGAGAGAAAATTTAACAAAGAGTTCATGAGTTGAGATAAGGACTGGAAGCGATCACTCATCAAATACCATCACAGGCAAAACAGGCTCAAGCTTAAAGATATGAAAGTGAATTTATTACACTAACAGAGCAGGATAATGAGAAGTAAAATAAGCCCTTAAAAACACCTTCTCCCTTCCCAACTCTACCTCCTACCCCAGCGACACAGGGAGACAGGGAATGGGGGTTTTGGTCAGTTCATCACCAGTGGCTTCTCAGGTTCCTCAGGGGGAAGAGTCATTTCCCTGCTGCACCGTGGGATCACGGGAGACAGTTCTCCATGAACCTCTCCAATGTGAGTCCATCCCACAAGAAACAGCTCCCTGTGAACTGCTGCAATGTTAGTCCATCCCAGGGGCAGCAGCCCCCCTCAAACTGCTGTGGCATGGGTCACTGCTCCACAGGGTGCAGTCCTCCAAGGACAGGCTGCTCCAGCCTGGGAGCAGGGCCCCTCTCTCCACGGGTCTCCCATAGGATCACAGCCTCCTTCCAGGTATCTACCTGCTCTGGCGTGGGCTCCTCCATGGGCTGCAGGTGGATCTCTGCACCCCTGTGGCCTCCATGGGCTGCAGGGGCACAGCTGCCTCACCATGGCCTTCACCACGGGCCGCAGAAGAATCTCGGCTCCGGCACCTGGAGCACCTCCTGCCCCTCCTTCCTCACTGACCTTGGTGTCTCCATGGTTGTTTCTGTTCACATGTTCTCACTCTCCCCCTCTTCTCTGGCTGGAATTAAAACTGCACCACCAGGATTGTTTTGATTTTCTTCTTAAATCTGTTCTCACAGAGGCATTACCACTACTCCTATTATACATCTAAATCATACCCAATATCATGCTAGCTAACCAGCCCTCTGTAGTGGGTTCTTTGGGGTAAATACTCTGTTGGAGGAGTTGGTGGTCTTGGGCAAGTCATACCTGCTCTACTGGGCCTTGTGTTTGAGGCTTGAGAAGGCTGAATTACTCTTAGCCCCAGTAGCCACCATATCCCCAGTCCCCTGCACGCAGCACTGTAGGGTAGGTGCTAACATGCCCCAGGTTGCTCAGGGGCACTCTGGTGGGCACTGTCCCACCCTGTCAGGAGAAGATAAGTGCTTGTTTCAATACACAACAAAGTATGTGAGGAAAACTGAACTTCTCCACAGGAGGGATCTGTGTAGCTGTAAGAATTCCCCAATGCTTCACAAAAGTGGGGTTCCCAGCATCTGAAGGGATGTAAGATTTACTTGCTAATTATATTTCTCTTCCTATTTCTATTTTATTGTTAAATCAATTTTATTACAGTATTTGCTGTCTTGTCTTTCTAATTGAGATCCAGAGAAGATTCTGCACTCTCCATTCCCTTTCTGCAGAGCATTCTCTGAGCCTTCCCTTTGCTTTCCATGAAATAAAGATAAAAACAGCTACATATAGATGCCCCATAGATGGTAAAGTGGCAAGCGTGGGTCACTGCAACTTGCAAAAGAGTCAATAATTTGCATAAGGCCAGGCAAGCCAAAGACAGTCAAGTATAACTGCATCCCATATTGATACAAACGGGCAGAGTTTCACTCAGTTTATCCTGTCTAGGCATTCTGATTATGAATATTTAAATCTGCTTAAATAAACGAGCCAACAGCAAAATACCCCAAGGCCCATAATTTGATATTTTGAAACAGAAAGATGTGTTCCGCTCAAGAAATATTCCCTTCGAAAATAGGATTAAAGTAGGCTTGCAATTCACAAAATCTTAGAATCATGGAATATCCTGACCTAGAAGGATCTTCAAGCCCAACTCCTGGCCCTGAACAGGATCACCCCAGAAATCACACAACATGCCTGAATGCTTTGTCCAAATGCTCCTTGAACTTGGCAGACTTGCTGCTGTGGCCACTTCCCTGGAGACCCTATTTCAGTGACCAACCACCCTCTTTTTAATGAACCTGTTCCTCTACAGAGAATCTCTAGTCTCCAGACCAACCATCCCAGAATTTTTCATTAAAGTCTTTGAAAACCAGGAGTAGAGATGTGCAGAGGATTCGTATGTATTTTCAAGCCTCAGAAATTCCATAGCTAGTTGAGTTGTGTCAGTTCTTCCTGCCTACTCTCTAAAATGCACCTTCTAAAGAAGATCTAACTCTGCTAGTCTAACAGGAACATTTCACTTTAGACCAATTATTTCCTGCAGAAAGAACTGTGATTTCATAATAGCTAGCTAGTGTAGGAGACTGTATTGGAAAGCCCTTATAATATACCATCTATCAAGATTAATTATTGCACTTAACCTAAAGCACATCAGGTTAGTCTCTGTTTTCATTTAATTATCTTCCTAGTTATCTTTTAATTATCCTGTTTCCCTACTAGTGCTAATATATGTAGCTACTATCCTGCATCTTTTTCTTTTACACAGGAGAACACACATTGTTTTCGAACTGCAGCACAGCTTGTGTCAATGTTTTGCAAAGGTTACCTACAATAGAAAATCTTTTCTTTGAAACCACAGATTTCATCATGCTATAATATGACCAGCACAGTGACTGATTAGAGCAAACAGGGCATTTAATTATTTTATGAGAATTGCTATAATCTGAAATGTTACCCTGATAATTGCTTTCCCTTTCATTATGTATCTTTGCATGCATTAAGCAGAATATTGGTGAAGCAGTTGGGATTGACCTTTCACTATATACTCATTTCCTTTCCAGAGTAAAAAAGATCATACAATCATAGAATAGCTTGTGTTGGAAGGAACCTTAAATATTATCTAGTTCCAAACCCCTGCAATGGGCAGGGACACCTTTCACTACACCAGTTTTCTCAGAGTCCCATCCAACCTGGCCTTGAAACAATCCCATGGATGGGACATCCACAACTTGTCTGAGTAACCTGTTCCTCACCACCCTCACAGGACTTAATTTCTTCATAGCATCTAATCTAAACCTATTCTCTTGCAGTTTGAAGCTATTCCTCCTTGTGCTGTCACTACATGCTCTTGTAAAAACTTTCTCTTCAACTTTCTTGTAGGCTCCCTTCAGGTACTGAAGGTCTTTCTGAAGCCTTCTCTTCTCCAGACTGAAAAATCCCAATTCTCTTAGTCCCTCCTCATAGGAGAGGGGCTCCATCCCTCTAAAAATTTTGGTGGCCTCCTCTGGACTCTCTCCAACAGGTCCATGTCCTTCCTGTGCTGAGGAACCCAGAGCTGGATACAGTACTCCAGTTGGGGTCTCACAAAAGCAGAGCAGAATAGCAGAATTCCCTCCCTTGCCCTGTAGCCCATGATGTTTAGATGCAGCCCAGGATATGTTTGCCTTTCGGCAAGGACACCTGGCTGGGTCATTTCCAGCCTCTTACCCACCACTACCCCCAAGTCCTTCTCGGCAGGGCTGCTCTGGATCTGTTCATCTCCCAGCCTGGATTGATACCGGGGGTTGCTCTGACCCAGGTGCAGAACCTTGTACTTGGTCTTGTTAAACCTCATGAGATTTCCATGGGTTCAATTCTAAAGCTTGTCCAGGTCCCTCTGGATGGCATCCTGTCCCTCAGGAGTGTCAGTCCCACCACTCAACTTGGTGTCATCTGCAAACTTGCTGAGGGTGCAGTTGATCCCTTCATCTATGCTATTAACAAAATTATTAAATAACACCGGTCTTAGTACAGTCCCCTGGGGACAACTTTTGTCACTGATGTCCACAGGAATGCTGAGCTGTTGACCACAACCCTCTGGATACAACTGTCCAATTAATTTCTAATACATTTAACAGTCTGCCTATTGAATCCATCTCACTCCAATTTAGAGAGAAGAATATTGTGGGGGATCGTGTCAAAGGCCTTGCAGAAGTCCAGATAAATGACATTTGTAGCCCTTCCTTTGCTCATTGATATAGTCACTTACGTGACAGCTTCTGTAAAAACAACCCACACGTGCTTTGGGTTGTTACTCGGGAGGATGTTTTACCTTAGCAGTTTTTCTCTTTTTTTCAACAAGAACATTAGCAAGCATCAAAACAAAAAAAAGTCCAATTTCATAGTGAACTGCAAGAGATGGTTTCTTGGGCAGTACATGTCAAATTTTACCAGTCTCTGCTACAGAGTTGGATAAATCAGCAGAAATAGGTGAAAGTTGGATAATGTTACAAACTTTAAACATTGGTTACTATTCAGTATGAATTATGCTAAAATAGAAATTGCAATGAAACTGAATGTCATGCTTCATTGGACAGCCTGATAATGGAGAGAGTGTAGCATGTTGTCTGTTTATTTATCAAGAAAGGTATGTTCCCTGTAACAAAGGGAATAAAATATAAAAAAAATCCCAGCCAACCAAACAAAAGAGATACCTCTCCCAGAAAGCTTGCATAAGGCTCAGCTAGAGCTAGGAGCTTTGCTGAAGGTACATCTGCACAAAATGTGCCAGCCTGATAAATGGCAGCTGTCAAAAATCTGTCAAATATCACCCATCAGCAATAAGCTGAATACTAGCCCCAGTTTCAACTGTCAGTGTCTTGTACCAGACCTGGAGACATTTAAGGAGAGGTGAGGCCAAAGGGACTCAAGAAGGCATTGGAGAAGGGCTGCTATATTTCTGTTTTCCCAGATATATACTACTTCTATGTTTGGCAGGCACATCAAAAATAGCACATAGCAAAGAGATATTTGTTCATTTGTTCAGAGTTTCTGAATGTTCAGTACACTGCTGAGAACAGAAGAACCAGTGCCAATGAGGTACATTCCCAGATGGCCATGCTACGGTTGTCACACACATAAACACAAAGTGCTTTGTTGAGTATTCACATAGCATATAGAAGAGAGAGCATGATTTCCTCCTTGACTTAAAAAAGTGATGGGATTTAGGACTTCTTACCAAAAAGTGCCAGTGCTAAAAAAATAACTTGTCGTGGGGACTGTCTTCACCTTGCCTGTTAAAGCAGTGCTGTTCCGCTTGAAAACATTAAATGTTCACTTTTACTACAGGCAGCCCCATGCAGGCAGAGCCCTGTGTCCTCTCCCTCTGCCTCTCCCTGCCTTTGATTATTTTGTTACTTGTCCGGCACAGAACATTTTCAGAGCAGCCCCCGAGCAGGAGCCCTCAGCCACCTCTGGAAGAGGACATCTTTCCCCACTACCTGCGGAGGGAGCCTGGAGAAACCGACTGTGGCCTAAGGGCCACGTGTCCTCTGTCGCCACCTCACTCTGTGGCACTGAACACAACACGCTGGAGTCTCTGCCAGCGTGCTGAGCTCATTCCACACTCCCTCCTGAGAAACACTTTCACTCCTTTTCTGCACAACTGCCCAGAGCTATGCAGGGAAAGGATCTCATTTAACCTTTTGCTCTGAAAAGCAGAAGATGCTGGTAAAGGGTATACTACACAATATTAAAAAAAGAAAACCCTACGTACTGCAGACTTTGGTTTGGGTAGCATTTGACATGAAAACATGAAGAGAAATTTGTAGTTCAGAATGTTTTAACTTGTTCCTCTAATAATAATTGCACATGAAATTTTGTGCTGCAGTGGCACTGCTTTTTGTCAATTAGTATGAGATGAAAATGCTTGTTGATTCCAATTCTGCATGTATCTATGCTAATTTCATGGTGTGTTTCCAGATTATATCCTTCAGTTTGACAGATATGTGAAGTGATATATGGCAACATCTGATTTATTTTGTTAGAGATGCTGCCTAATGGGAAAAGTAATCAGTCCCACTAGCCTTTGCTTTCAAATATCAGTTCCCATTAGAAACATTTCTGCAAACCCTTACTGCTGTTCTTCAGTTTATTAAGTGAAGATTTTCTGATTGAGAAAACTTTCCAAATCCACACATCATAATTTAACTGAAATATAGTTATTTTCTGCAATGTATGTATTTCCACTCTACATTTTTCTAATAGCTTCCTTTTGCTGTTAAGATTTAAGCAAAGATTTTCTCTCCCACCAGCCAATTATTCTCATTCGGTTCAAGTGGCAGTGGAAACACAATTAATCCACAATCTGTAATGATGCAGCCATTGCCATGACAATACCTTGTCACATTTCTTTTATGGAATGAGCAGTTGATCTTTGTCATAAACCAGAAAATTCTTTCCTAAAATTTAACAGTTCAGTTTAACAGAAATTTACAGATATTAAATAACAAATCTTTGTAGCAGACATGTTTGATAGACTGGTATTATGTTCCTTATCCTATAGATAAGCACTATAGTACAATTTCCAGTATCATCATTCAGTCAGCTGGAGAACTAAGTAAAAAAGTAGACTCTTACTTCCTAAGTTTATGTTAAAGATATTATTTTCCTCATTCTTTCACTACCTGCACATTGTTTATTAATGTAAACCAATTGGTGACGTAGTCTAATGTTGCAAGAACAAATTACTCTGACAATTTTCAAAGGACTGGTTTTCCTACTAGTACTACTGCAACTAGTATGACTTAGATTCTCTTTGTTGTATTTTACCAAAGATGAGAACTTAGCTATAACAAAAAGATACCAAAACTCACTATGTTTAAATCTTAGAGCAGCTAAAAATTAAGAAACTTACTTTCATATGTAGAGAAAATATGAAAACACTCATAAGCAAAATATACGATCTTACCTAGGTGGTTCACAAAGTCCAGATTACTAATTATTCCACATCTACTGATAATTGCAATGAATGTCTTCATTGCAGAGTAATACATTTTTTAGTATGAATAATTTGCAGAAGTCATACTATTATATGAAGTGCTACATAGTTTTAAGAAAGTTTCTTCTCAGCTCGTTAATGGCATTTGTAATATTTTGCAAAAAAAAGTCATTTATTCATCTGACATTTTTAATAGACTTTTGTAAATAATCTGCAGTGTTGTTTTCTTTAACACAAAGCCATGTAGCAGCTCACAGCTTTCATTACAACTGCTTCATAAAATGTCAAAAGGACATAATGCAATGAACCTGTTAAAATGTACATGTCATACCTGGTGTTATTAATGACAAGTTCCTGTAATAAAATGAGACCATTTATCTTTGTTCAAATCAGATCCACATGCCCAGACTCTAGAGATAAACTGGCTTCCTAAGTGTATTCTTGTATACTGAATCATTAAATTTCATGTTAAAGATGTCAGAAAAAAGTGTTGTATAAAAGACTGTATTAAGAGAATAATAAAAAATGACTCAGAATGTGTAAAAAAGCTTGGATCATCTTATATTCCAATATTATGCAGATTAATAAAAGATATAAATTCTAATCCAGGCAATCCAAACAGTTAACACAGTCAGAATCACAATTCTTCAAATTATTTTTCCCATTCATCCCTACCCTTTTAAATGAGCTTTTTTTTTTTTTTTTTTTATGGTGAGGAGCAGAAAATACCCAACAGTTTCTTCTAGAGCCCTCCAGCATGTGAACTCAGAGGACAGGTAAACTCAATCCACAGGGACTTTGCTCTGAAAATCTCAGCTGCTTATTCTGCAGGAGATTTTCTTTCCCTTTTCCTTTAGAAGTAATGCACAGAGGAACTTGATTTTTAAAAGCCTTGGGCTCTTGGCTAACCATGAGCACCATAGACCCTCTGGACTCTTACCAGGATGATTACCTAATCATCCAAGGAAAGAGCAGTCTATCCTCTTGGGTTTTAAGCACTTACCTGAGGTGTCTGATTTAGAAATAATATCATTAGAAGTTATCTCATCATTCCTGAAATGCTTTTTATGACTGATCTAGAGAAAATATAAGACATGATCCCTCTCTGAAGAGGGCTTGCTTCCTCCATCATTATAGAAAAAGTGCAGGCATGTAGGTTAAGTGTTAAATGAGTATGACCCACATATCCAAGGACACGCTCAGGAATGAACCCCTCTTTTTTTTACTTCTAAGGCTTATTTTCTAAAGAGTTATCTCTTCCACAGAACTTACCACATGACTACATAACAGCAAGCATGTAAGTCCATCCCTATAGTCTTGTTCACATCATCTCCTAATTACTGGTCTTGATAGGCCTTCAGTTTAACATACACAGCTCTGAGCAAATTATTATATACCTAGTGGCTAATTTCTCATCATGAAAGTGCAGATTTCAAGTAGGGAAACATTGGACATAAAACTTACATGAAAATTTCAGCTGTCGTGAACAATTTGATGTTTGCTTGCTAGTAAATATGTTCCTACGAAGTTATAGTGTCACAGCATTAAAATCAAGACTTTGTGATTTGGAAGTGGAGGACAGTTGTGAACAGAATGTAATCAGAAACTATACAATTTAATAATACAGTATAAGCAATTGTATTGTCATATGATATTAGTTAAAGATTTCCAATAGAGAAAAAAGATATTTTGCCTCTTTAAATCTCTGTGAGAATATTTGCTACCAGCACAGGATACTGTAAGCAAAAAATATCCAGTTGCAATGTTTCTTTTGTAGATGGAAAACCTACTGTATGGGCACATTAATCAAATCACACTTGGTTAGCAAATGAGAAGGTTTGAGACACTGTGCCTTTCTTTGTCATTAAACTGTATGGTAAAGCTTCCCACTCCATCAAATGAAAAAGTGAATAAAATGGGACCAAAACCCTTAATGAATAAATACTCTCCCTGTCTAAAACTTCCCTCTTCTCTCTTCAGACTTTTGCACCTTGTGGTGTTTTGACATCATCTGGAAATTAAATTCCAAATAAGCCACTCCCCTTCCCTCCACCCCTTCTGGCAAGAGAGAGACAAAGGCAGAGTCTATGGGTTGATATAACAATATACTGAAAGAAAAAAACAATGAAATAGGGAAAGTACAGTAGCAGTAGCAATATTAATAACAAAAATTAGCAAAAAGAGAAGGTGGTTTACCCACAAAAATGGTATTCACCACCTTGACTTAGTTCCATGTGGCTGCTGGGACAAAGACAAGATGGCAGCCATTCTCAGGCTTACAGCTCCCCCCCGCCCCATCCCTGAGCCTGACAAAATGGAAAAAAATGATGGACAAAACCCTGACAATTTGATTGTCCACACTGGATGGTACTCTGCTGTGCTGGGGCTCAGACTCTGATGGGGTTTTTACTCTCTGGCCCAGGTGTTTAAAAAGCTATTTTTGAAATGAGTCCTGTTCAAATCAATTCCTTCTGGGATGCCATGTCACCAAAGGACTCGCTTTTCAAGACCCAAGATGCTGTTCTGGGCAGTGTGAGGCAGGGTACATCTTCAACCATCCAGTGTTTCCACTATTGTCAGCACGCAGCACTTGCCTTGGTGGGTTTGCAGCAGTGTGGTGTAAATGATCTGCCAGGCCTCCCCATATTTATATTTCGACCATTTTCCCCCACACCACAGGGGTTTCACCCACTTGGCCTGCTTGATCACAGCACATGTTTCACAGTTATGAACAACCTTCAGATGTAGTGTCCATGGTTATGTCCACCCCTCGATCCCAAGCTCCTCTGTATTTTGCATCTCTTCCCAGATGACTTGAGGTATCATGAGCCCACCGAGCCAAAAATAACCACCCTTGTGTTGCCAGTTCAGACCTACTTGAGACACTTTAATCTTGGCACCTGTCCATTGCTGTGATGCTCTTTGCTAACTCTACTTTTAGACACGTGTGCTTCTACATGAAATACTTTCACAGCCAGCTTCTCTACCTGAGTAGTGATGTCTTGCCACGCTTCAGCAGTCCATATGGGTTTTCCTCTGTGCTGCCAATTGGCCTTTTTCTATCTTTCCAGCCACCACCACAGAGTGTTTTCTACCATCCATGTGTCAGTGTAGAGGTAGAGTGTTGGCCACTTCTCTCGTTTGGCAATACCTAAATCCAGCTGGATGGCTTTCAGCTCTGCACCCTGAGTTGTCCCTCAATAGCTTCTACTACTCATCATGTAGGACTCCATACAGCAGTTTTCCATTTTCAGTTTGTCCCTACGACATGGCAGGAAAAGTCAATGAAGAGAGTGTATCACTTTCTATTTTCAGGTAGATGATTATATGGTGTGGTCTCCTCAGCACACATCACCTTCTCCTCCTCTTCTGATGATAATCCAAAATTTTCACCTTCAGGCCAATTCGTTATGGTCTCTGAGATCCTTGGGTGATTGAGATTTCCTGTCTGAGCTCGCTATGTGATCAAAGCGATCCACTTGCTCCATGGGGCATTGGTGGCATGATGTGAAGAGACTTTCTCTTCAAACATTCCACACAACACTGGTAGTCAGGCTGCCAGGAGAAGCTGTGCTTCGGTGCCAATCACTTCTGAAGGAGGTTGGACCCCTTCATAAGCTGCCAAAGTCTCTTTATCAGTTGGGGTGTAAGCGGCCTTGGATCCTTTGTATCCTCAATTCCAGAACCCCAGGGGTCACCCTGAGTCTCCCTGGATGCTTTTTGCCGGAGACTCCGGCAGGAGGGACCACTCTCCCCAGCTGCAGTGTAGAGCACATTTCCACAGACAACGACAAGACAGTGGCCATTCCTGCCCTGCTGGGTTCCTCTACTGTCCCTGAGACAACAGAAGAAAACAATGACAGACAAACTCCCAAACGCTAGATCATCCACGTCATGCTGCACTGCTCTGTGACACCTCTCCACTGTGCTGGGGCTCAGACTCTGCTGGGGTTTTCACTCTGTGCTCTGTTGGTTCTGCTGGGCTCAGCCGTGTTTTGCCTCTTTCCTTCAGCACCACACCCTGGAGCTGCACTGTCGCTTTTTTCACTCAGAGTGCAGCACGTATTCCCATAGGCTTGAGCTTGGCACCCCTTTTCCCAGAGAGGCATCTCAGGGCTGCATTCGTGACCCAACTGTGTTTGCCACTTTCAGAGCTGCATTCTCCAAACACCAGGAAGGCACAAGTGGTGATCAGAGAGGGCAGGATATGCAAGGGCTGGTCCCAACAACCTCTCTGAGAAAGAGATGGAAACAAAATGGTGCAATTCCGTGAGTGAACTCACATTTTCTTCCTCCTCCAGAAACCATGCCCTCCAGTAATGATGTGGGTGGTATAGAAAAACAACCTAGCTGCACCCACACACTCTGCCCCTCCTCTGCAACCCGAACACACCCGGTGGAATTTGCATTTAACTAAAGAGTGCGAAGAAGCCGAGGAACACACAGGAAATCTACCTAATATTTTGGAATAAGTATTTTGCAATGACTATTCCATATTCTGACCATTTGTAGAGAATTTAATTCTGAAATAAACTGAAATGTGCCATTCAAAATAGTAAGCACCCACTGTGAAATCACTCTGAGATAGAACTATTTTGGAAAAGTCAAATAATGGAACATAAATTATTGTAAATATGTGATCAGTTCTCTTTCTGTAGACCCATAACTTCCTCTTCCACAAATGGTCTTGCTGAAGGATCCCAAGTGAGAAGCCCAAGTAAATAGTAAGCAATGTTATAGATAAGGAGTTGAGTATTACTATTTTGCAAAAACAAAGTAAAAAAGGGGAAAAAAAACCCAAACAAAGAAATTAAAAAAACGTAATAAAAAGAGCCTACATGGACCTCATTTCTGTTATAGTTTCTGAGAACAATGAAAGTAGCTGTACTAGGAGTTAACACTGTGGATAAATGAGAGCCAAGCACATTAATCATAGAAACATCAGAGATTAAGACACTGTTCCATAGATGAGACAAGAAAGTGTCATGACACATACTGAGAACATTAGAAAAATGAAAGATATTAAATATGCAAACATATTTCACTTTTGTTAGTGGGAACTTCCTAACAGAAAATTTTATGGCATTGGAGAATACTTATGCTGAAAAAGTAGATGACAGTAAAATCTGCATGAAAAAATATTTAAAAAGTAAGAATTATAAAAAAGATTTTTACATCTATGTCCATTTTCATTGCTTGATTAAATGAACAGTCAGATAATTCAACTTTTGGCAATTTCCTATTTTTTTTGCTTGCATTCAATATTTACATAGACTATAAGCATAATTTCTGCTATGTTTCTGGTTAACCAGCTATGTTAACAGTTTTCTACTTGAAAGTGCCATATAACAAATTCTTTAGTTAGGTTTCCTGTAGCAACATTTATCTAATGAATTACTGTGCTCAGCTGCAGCTATTCAGCCCCAAGATGGAAGGCAATACTGGCTTATAAAGAGCACTGTGGGGATGCTAACAGATAACTACACTGTCATTAGACTGAATATATCCTTAGGATGCAAGGAAAAAAAAAGATATTTCAAACACAGAGATTGCTTTAGAAAACAAGATCTGACAGAACTAATACAAGGGCAGATTATGCAGCTCCAAGAGTCCCCTTTATAGACAAGTTTAATCCCAAAGCTATAATTTTTAGTCTACTTCTTAAAGCATTGAAAAGTGTAGATTATGCCTTTGTGATTTATCAGGTGTAAAATTTCAACTAACCAATTCCACTAACTATACTTGAATTAAATTACTTATAAAAAATATGCAGACTCCTGTGGTAGGCTGGTGAAACTGATCTCAGAGAAGATTCCCTTCTATCTTTGCTACAGCTCCTTGTCCTAGAGCAGGAGGAATCTCCTTTCTGAATACCACATCTATCTTTGGGTGTATGATGGGCAGCAGCAGTGTAGGCAGTCAGTACATGCAGGGTACCAAATTAACTGGACAGAGTCAAGACATGCCTTTTCTTGTCAAAGAATTAAAAACAAAAAAGTGAAATCCAGTGTCTGTTCAGGGCTGTGCTCTCAGAAGCTTGGAATAGAACTGATTTAGACCCATATAAGCTCTTACCTGCTATTTTCAATTACCATTGAAATAATTTTTCTGAATATGCTCCCTACCAGAACTTTCATTTTAGCTGGTGATCTATTGAAAGAAATGCAAGCTGCCAACCCAGTCCAGGGAGAGACAGATCTCATATAAGTCTCTGAATAACCTTTCTTCTGCTCAAAGACTCTTTAAAAATGCAAAGTCATTTCAAACACTTTCTGATGCAGGCATGCTTAAATATAAATTCTACTTTGGCTTTATCTCAACAAGTCCTGCTGCTTAAGCTGAGTTTTAAACATGCTGGACTGTATCTTAAAAGAAGTGCTATGGTTGGATCTAACTGATAACTGAATATTGTAATCTAGGTCATGTTAAGTATGGCTTTCAGAAAAATAAAATTCTCCTTTATCAACTGATCAAAATTGTTTTTTGATAGAAGTCATAGTGCAAGGTGCTTACATATCTGGAACAATTAACTCCTCCTAGTCGAATTCCAGATATGACCTGGCATGCTTTTCTTCTTCAAATACAAATTAAACTTTATCAGTTATAGGAGAGTCATTAATGAGGCAACCTAATGGGTATTTTTAAGGGATATCAGGATATGTATAAGCACTAGAGGCTTGACAAGGATATAACTCTAAACCACGTTCTGAGATGTGAAGGCCTGTCTACAAGGTTGATGTGTTACCACAGGTAATTCTGATACTGCTACTGGGTGTAATTTGTTGATGACTTTATCTCATTTATTTATCTGACAGAAGGAAGCAATTTCATTCACTTGCATAAACATTAAGATGCTATCAAGAGCTGACAAACTTGGCAATACAAAATAAATAAAGTCAAGGTGTATTTTTCTGTAAATTGAATTAAGCCACATGACCCTCAGAAGATCTACAGGATAAGCTCTTAATTGCTTCCACATTTATTTCTTTAGTTTTGTTGGGGTGTTTTTGCTTAATTTAGCACTCCAGTGAACTAGCCAATAAAAAAAAAACTTGTGTCAAATATGAACTTCCACATTTTAGCTTGAAAAACCAATGTGATACAGTCAATATAAATAAATTTATTCTTTTTGTGATGATTCCCAGATGTGGGCTTTGATATTTCATGCATCACTAAATCTATCAAGAAACAATTGTTTTCTTGGAGCTAATAGAGATGGAACCATTCATTTTTCTAGTGTCTTTTTCCTATTGTTGATGTTAAGTTTTGTCTTAGCTGTTTCAGACAGAAATGAATGGCTCCCCCAAGGCAGAAAGAATCACTAAATTTAGCTTTACATTCAACCCCAAATCCAATTATTATAACAACTCTGCTACTACTGTTAAACGCCTGTCAGTGTTTCTATTATAACCCTTTCCGTGGAAGTTTATAACTCAACCGTTTAAAAAAAAAATTGCTCCAAGCTAACAGGGTTCCAGGCCAGAATACATTATAGAGCAAATCAAAACAATAAACCTGCAAAGCCTACTGTGCCCCAACTTTTTAAAACATCTGTCTGTTTTTCAATTTTTTAGAATCAGAGAAGAAAAAAAAAAACTGAAAAAGAACATTGAAGATGTCATTCATCTTGTTTTCAAGTCAACAGCAAAAGTCAGACAACATCTGGACCAAAAATGTGGGAGCAACCCATCGCTGTGTAAAAGTTTGATTTCAGAATCTGCTTGGATGCTGCTATGGCTGCAGACTGCCTGATGCTTCAGTGTCTCCTGGAGTAGGCTGCTGCATGGGACAGCCAACACCTACCTGTCACAGTTACTCAATTCAAATATTGAGACAGGCCAAACAGGGAAGGGACAATAGAAATATAACCCAAAGACTTTTTCACACATTTTAAAAAGTCTTAATATGCAGCTATAGAGGATAGACCTGTAGGGAGAACTACGGTGGTAACACTGTCAGTGACACTCCAGTTAGCATCCTCACTCATTGATACATGATTTTTTTTAAAAAAAAGCACCATAACTTATCGAACTATGCCTTTGCTTATTAACCATAAATTAAAGTCCCTACATCTCCCTCTTCTACAGTACTCTAATCTGTGAAAAACAGCACTCATTGACCAATTCAGAAGATCAATTTTGAACATGGAGAAGTCAATATTTGGGATGGGGATAGGAATGGTCACAGATGTGGTCTTAAAACTTAGCCAGGAGCAACCTTTTCTAATATATATCACTTACTGAAACAGTGCACTGGGGAACACTGGAATGAACAATGCTACCTTAGGATGCTGAAGAAAACATTTTCAGAGAGCTTTGATTACCTGCTTCTTTTTATGTTTGTGGTTAGCTGATACTTTTTGTTTTGCTGCAAAGCATTATTCATCCTTTATTTTGTTGACTTTTTCTAAATTGCTTTAGGAAATTAAAGAGTGTTTGCAATTACAGAGGCTCCCCTAGGTTTGCTTGAGTAGCTCAATAGCTTCTGTCCAATTTGCCTTACTTTGAAGTTATAAGACTTCCTGTGCCATTGTTCTGTGGCTTTAGAACTCCTCATAATCTCACTACATACTAGACTCAACTAATTAAATGTGCCATCAGCAGGCTGTCACCCCAGCATGACCTTTTACAGATCCTTAATTAATATATTAAAATCTACTAGCCCCAGTACAATATTTGTCTTCCCCCGCTTAACCTTCTGTAATCTTGAAATAGATAATTTAAAACTCTCTCTGTTTGGTTTTTTTTGTTTGCTTGCTTTTTTCTTTTGTGTTAAACTTTTACTGTTTACTTCCCTTGTCAGGGCTTGCTAATTTCCTTGATAGGATTTTCTTTTTTCTGTTTTTTATTCTTATCTTATATGAGGTCCAAGTATTTCAATGCTATCCTTATCAGAAGTGAAATTATTTTATATATGTGGATGGAGTTGACTGCACTGAGTTGGGGTAGATCCATTAAGTTCTAGGAATCACACCAAGTAACATCAAGTGAGGATTTGCCTCCATATGTTTTTTATAACACATTTGGCACTCTGAGATGGAGGTAGGTATATGTATATGCTTCAGAGTTTTAGCCTTTTATTGGACTTCAGTATTCTGCTTGATTATTATAGTCTGTATTTTATAATGTAATTTAATCACAGTTCAGTTCTGTAATGCAAATAATTCAGCTCACTCATTATTTCCTGAGGCTGCTACAGGGTATACGGAATCACAAGTGTATTAACATACAATATTTCAGTGATTTCATTTACAATGCTAAACTCATGCTCTGTGTGAATACAATCTAAATGGCACGAGCATCTCTTAGAAATGTATAGAAACAAAGCCTTTTATTTACATTGCTTTCATGTGCTGTTGTACTACAGAGTTTAAACAGCCTTGTAATATCCCAGGTTGATGTTTGGTCGCACTTCATCTTATAAGGACCTCACACAAACAATGGGAGACCCCTGATACCAAGCTCTAGTTGTTTAATGCAAGCCAGCAACTAAGCCTGGCACAACCACTCGCTTATTCCCCTCACAGTGGGATGGGGGAGAGAACTGGAAGACTAAAAGTGAAAAACACTCTGATGTACAGAATGCTAAAGAAGAATTTGTGCATTGTTGTATTGCAATTGACAGTTTACAGACAAAAGTCTGTGAAATTTCTTGCACTGTCAAGTTTAACTTTTTGAAAGACTCGTCTTGAAAAGAAAGGTCAAATTGCAATTTTAGGAGGAGAATATGTTTTGTGAACTCTGTCATCACTTCATTTTGCCTCTATGCAAAGGAAATTGTATCTTGTGTTCCAAGTCACAGTACATTTATTCTCAGATAGTTTTACACTGCGTTCACTACCAAATTTTTTCTGTCAAAATGTTTATATCAACCATGGAACTGTTACAGAAAATAACTACGCTTCTATGACTTGGAAGGAACAGGTTTCATCTGGGGTTGGCACATCTTTGGTCTCACAACCTTACTGAAATATTTCCAAGGGTTTAAGTACAGTGTGGTGATCAATAAACAGGAGTACAGATATTTCTGTAGTGTTTAAATAAAAATTATAACTCCCCCCAACATACATGATGTTAATTGATTCATGATAAAACTGAAACCTAATCACGTTCTTCTAAGAGCTTGAGCATCATGAAACTGAAGCTCTTCATATATACTAAAGAAAATAATAGTAAATAGGATTAAAATCATTACTTCCAAATTTTAAACTAGGAATTAATGAAGATAACGATTAGGCTCAAAATATATTTACTGCAAAGGCTTGGCTTTATTTTTGCATCATATATTCAAAACCTCAGGGTTTGAGTGAAAAATCTTTACAAGAAAAAACATATGCCTGAATTCTAAAGCATGGCAAAGGAAAAAGCCCAAGTGTGCACTCACTGCCACTGTGGGTATGTCCCACGATATGGAGTCTGGCCAGAGAACCTAGGAAAGCTTGTTCATGGAATGGCTCTACAGTAAATCATGCCCTGAGTGGTCACCTGTCTGTGGCCAATGGTTTGATTCTATGAATCCTAGCTGTGTTACCTTCACTTATTCTTACAGCAAAAAGTGCTTTTGAGCAGGGTAAGAATATTTAACCTGAAGCCATACAAGATGGGAAGAGTTACAGTAGAGAGAGATGGTAAAAATGACTCAAAGATTCACGAAGAAAATAGCGATCTTCATTAAAAACTATACTCCCCTAAAAAACTCTCACAAACAAAAATGACAGCTCAACATGACTGTTTAAAGAGAGTTTAAGGCAAGGGAGGATGACAGTGAGTATGTGAACACGTAAATTGGTAACATGCCAGGCCTACCTGTCTGTACTGATAACTGTGCATCTCCTCCTTGCAAAGTCTCTTCACACAATAAAATAACACCTTAACAAAGGTGTTAATGAGGGAGGTTACATTGCTACCCCATAAGACAAAGTAATTTAAACTCTATAAATCAACAGAACATGCCATTTTGTCAACAGCATGAAACACAAATGAGGATCAGGAAGCACAGCTTCTATCCTGTCTCCTCCTACAGACCATACAGATCCAGCCTAGGACACAGTCCAGAGTAAGAAATCTTACAACAGAGTCAGAATTAAGCTGGCATCCCTTGATTTCCTTGTAGTGGTGTTGTATCCAGCTTTCACCTTGGATGCCTTTGTGATTTTTGATGTGACCATGACGTTCTTCACTGAAAATTGAAATCTATGCCTTTCTAGCTCCTCATTTATAGATTCACAGGGGAGAAATAATATCAGTTGATGGCATCATTTATATGTGATATTCCCCAGGAGACTGATGTAAATCTTCATGAGGCTTGAAGGGTCACTTGTATGTTCTTTGCTTTTCACCTGCAGTGGGTGATTTATAAAGGACAAGTTTATGATTGAATAACTTTTGCTTGTCCTGGTTTAAATAAGTGCAAGGAACAACTGCTGTATTTATAAATGTGACTAGGGGTTATTTTTGATCAACTTTTTATCTCCTATTGAAGCTTTCTGAAGGAAGCACAGGCTAGATTAGGACTCATTTATTTAATAAAACCAAAAAAAGAATCAAATACTTCTGCTACTTAGCATGAAGGTAATTTTTTTATATCTTCAACAACCTTCATCATCATCAGTCTCACTCATTTTTAGCATGCAAATAGATAGAGTTGCTGTTATGAAAATCGTAGAATTTATATTTAATATCCTCAAAGCTGCCAAAATGAAGTAGAAATGCCATTTAATTCTCAATGCCCCAATTCACTAAGAGGCAAGACTCATCCAGGAAAGGACCAATCTATACTCACGTTGATTAATTTCTAATGTATAAATGAATGCTACTAATGTTGGTCCACCAAATATTGGATTCAGCTCCTGCCCATAATGCTATGAATCTCATTTCAGCATTTTAAAGATGTCTGCATTCCTCCCTCTTCTCCCTTCCACCACATGCACACATTCTGAATAATCTTTTCCTTTCACCACCTAGAGTACTGCATACAGTTCTGGTGTCTCCAATAGAAAAAGGACATGGAACTGCTGGAGCAAGTCCAGAGGAGGGCCATGAAGTTTATAAGAGGGCTGGAAAATCTTGCCTGTGAAGACAAGATTTCAAGTCTGAGAAATTTGGGGTTGTTCATCCTGGAGAAGAGAAGTTTGCATGAAGGGGGAAGCTGGAGAGGGACTCTTCATCAGAAACTATAGTAATAGGACAAGGAGTAATGAGTATAAATTGAAAGAGAGGAAATTTAGGTTAGATATTAGAAAGAAATTCTTTACATTGAGGGCATTGACACACTGGAACAGGTTGCCCAGGGAGGTTGTGGATGTCCCAACCCTGACAGTTTTTAAAGCCAGGTTGCATAAGGCATTGAGCAACCTGGTCTAATGAGAGATGTCCCTGCCCATGACAGAAGGGGTTGGGACTAGATGATTTTTAAGGTCCATTCCAACCCCTTAACTTTCTATGATTCCACGATCTTGCAGTATTCTTGTACAGATAGAGAGCAGTGAGAACGTTTTTGTGATAGAATCAATGTGAGTCTGACTTTCTGCTCAAGCACATCTATGCTTCCAACAAAAAAAGATGGTTTCATTGTATTTGCACTTACGTGAGGGTTTGTTGGCACATCCAATTTATAATTTTACAGATTAAGTAGAGCTATTTGTCTTAGACCACAGGTGGTACCCAAACTCTTAGCTCTCTGACTCAGACCTGTAGCTTCCATTCCCTGTGAGGCACACATGAGCCTTCATTTGAACAACCATTTGTCATATAATTGTAATATCTGATCAATAATATGCAGGGTTTGTTGTTTGTTTTTTTGTAGGAATGACAATCTGACAAAGAACCTGATGAAAAATGTGAATTTAAAGTAAGGCAATTTGTTTAAACTGTTTGGTGGTTTGTTTTTCAAAATACTTTAAGGAGGACCTAATGAAACATTAAGAAGAAAGGCAAATTAAATACAAAATGAAAGATTGGGATTGGTTATCCTAAGGATTAATAGTAATATTATGGGAAAATCAGCATGGACCACATAAAAGAAAGTCAAACATAAATAACTTTTGTAGGAGTCAAAAAGTGTGTGGACAAGAGAGTCAAAACAGTATAACTTGTTTTCTCAGGGGTATTTGACAACATTCTTCAATTAAATGTTTTAGAAAAATGGAAAAAACCCATAAAGGGGGGGAACCATTAGTCTTGTAAGTTAATTATCAGTTAGAAAACAGAAAATCAAGGATAGGAATAATTATGCTGCTTTCACATAGAGGTCATCAGTGGAGATCTACAGGGACCTATTCTAAGGTTTTTGCTCTTGAAAATGCTAATAAAGCCATAGTAAGGGGAAAGTCATGAAAATATTTGCCAAACTATGAAATTCACATTTGTAAAGATAAAATCAAATTAATTTCAGCACCAACTAATGCCAATGACGTAAATGAATAAAAACGCGTATTTTTAAATACAATGTAAAAGTCCCAGAGTAGTTTTAACAAGAAGATAGATACTAGACATAAAGCAGTTCCATCAAAACACTGTTGTAGTGTTTGAAAGTGGTCAAAAAAGCATAACTGTATACTAGGGGTTTCTAGGAGCTAAATAGAGAACAAGCATACAAAATTTTACCGTTGCGGAAGTGCTTCCTCCAACATGAGTACTGCACAGAAGTCTGGTCCCCTGCATCAGCAAATGAAAAGACATGAAGAAGGTCAGCAAGGATAATCAGAAGTAGAAAATGAAGAAGAACAAAGACAAGAGATTCAATTTTGAAATGATCAAAGAGGTAGTAACCGGAGGAGAAACCTAGGTTAGTTACTAAAAGACTATCTGACTGGATTGCACAGTTGCATCTCGAATCTTTTAAATGTGAGGTAATCTCCCAGAAGACATTAAGCAATTAAGATTACCATTATATTTAAATATTCTCAATTCAAGAGTTGGTTGTGGGACTGTTTGCCTCAGTGTCTCTATTTTCAAAAACAAATCTTCATTTTATATCCATATAGAGATTGTCTGTCTGTGAAATTATCATGAAATCATACTGTTTGTTAACAGTTACCTGTCCATTTTTGCTTATTTAAAACAAATATTTTGAGCTTTTGAAATGAAATCTTTGACAAATGTCTATCATTATTACCGTTATGCAATAGAACATTCTTCTATATTAAAATATTTTATTTTCTAGAGATGTATGTAATTTATGGAATACTTATGTTTCCTAATGATATTACTTTAAACTTATTTTTTCTAAAATTGGTAACAAAATGGAATCTGATTAATATGTCCTTGTTCATTTATCAATGCTTAATATCTCTTCAGAAAATGTAAGTTCTATTTAAGGAACATTAAAAATACCAACATAATCCCTGAATTTATTTTGGGTCAAAAATTTAGTGTTAGAGTAAAAATATTAATTTGTAAAGAAGAACATGTCTATGATAAGACATTTACATTTAGGGCACATTTGCATAAACTATGCCTTAATAGGCATAACCTATGGTTTTAGGATGTAGTAAAAATTTTACCAGCTTTAATACACTATTTCCCATGTCATTGTGGCTTAATATTATAGACCCTTCAAAAAGGCCTCTGCCCTAGGTAATTTGCGTTATAGAAACCACAACACAGGCCCAAAACACAGCTGAATTAAAAGTAATGAGATATACATACATATATACAATTTTTTTTCAATGGAGAAAACAAATATCTGTTCTACAGGAGCCCATGAACCCTCAGATGTACCACAGGCATCATCTTCCTGCAGATTGCATGAGATAGGACAGGACCAAAGCTCACTAAATGATTTTATCATGGTTCCATAAAACAATTTTTCTCTTGAGTATTGCTGGGTCCACTGAAGTTTCAGAAGACATTATAACGCTAAATTTAAGTTGACTTTTTGTAACACTGTCTACAGTTCTCTTCAAACTTTCAAACTCCATGGTACAATGGAAAAGAATAGGATAAGAAAATAATTAGAGAAAATATAAGCATGAAAATATCCTAAAATGTTAATAATGTTATAAATTTAAGTAACTGTGTAGTTATTTGGGCTAAGGCTATTGGGGTTAGACACTTTAACAATTGGATTGACAGCACTAACAGAAGGCAACTGACAATATACTTAAAATTCTATTAAAATTGTGAAAATGTTGAATGCCTCTAGACAAAATTGCATTATAAACAGTGGATTTACTTCAGAGTTTTACCTAATTGGTATGTTTTTCCTGGTGTACCTTATTCTACTCCACTTATAATTAAATAAATGACTTAACTGTATTTTCTAAAATGGATTCCAGGACAAAAGTGTTAGCTGAGCTATGCACTGACAGGAAAAAATATTCTTTGCTGAAGTGCTTGTAGAGGATTTCTAAGTTCCCTTGGAACATTCATCTTTAAGGCAGACTACATAAAAAAATAATAAATAAACACTGATATTAAGTGGAAGGAGGAGGGAAAAGAAATATTTAAAGTAAAAAGACTTGTACAGCCAAGGGGCAAGATGGGTCAAGCCAAAGCTATCAACCCCACAGTGAAAGAATCCTGATATACTCCCCTAATACAGCACTTAAGTCTTGCCATAGTGGTGATCCTTGTGACCTTAGCAAGATCTAGTAATTTCTCAAGAGAAGTCTATGTTGGCTTATAACCTTGCTGATTTACACAGGAACGTATTAATGACATGGATGTGCTACCAGGTGGAAACACAAGCTTCTTTCGGAACCCCTCTAATCCCATAGTTCATTGCTAAGGAACAAGAACAAATTAAATACATTTTGTATGACACGTAAGTGTCTCAGTTAAAGGAAGGAGAACATCAGAAAATGTCATGAGCTGAATGTAAGGGAACATTATTACATAAAACATGTCATGCAGATCATCAGCTGCACTTTTGAGCATTACATCTGCAAAATCATGAAGCACTTTTTTAGGAGGAAAGTGTCATGAGCCACTGCACAGACTTTTGTTTTTGAATACTCAGCTGCTTGGAAAAGTTGAATTTTCAGTATTTCCTGAAACATTTAGGAACCAGATAGATTTAATTTAAAGACCCTTTACCCTTTCTGTCAGTAGATGCTTTTTAGGGGCAGATAGTGTGTATACTTACTGTAAATATTATAGTATACATATTTACATTAATTTGGTATGAGAAGATGCATAGTAGGCTCTTATTTTGAGACCTTAGTAGATACATATATATTTTAAAAGTACAGTAGGTGTTGAAGCATAATAATTTCCCTAGAGTGTGAGTAAATGCTTAAAATATTATAACTGGCTAATTAAGAAATCATTTGTGTTCCCCTCCTGTTGGTAAGACATATATATAGAGATTTTCATTAAGCAGAAACATGAGTATCAAACACATCATAACTTGAAGTAGGATACAAATGCATAAGCAAGTAAAAATAAAGAACATTCAAGGTGATGAAAGAAAGGAATGTTCCTGCTGCTGCTTTATTAGCCAACTTTATACGTTTCTTGAAGCACAACCCCATAAGTAGGGGACCTTTTTTTTTTCTAAATGTGTGTAAATAGAGTTTATTACAAAACTACTCTATATATATACATATATAAAATCACTTTTTCAAAAGACCTTGAAGATTTTAGTCTCTATCTATTTAAAGTGGCTATTCTCAAAATTTTTGACCTGCTTCCAAATTGCTTATATAATTCACATTTCAAAAGAGAGAAAAAGGCCAAAAAACCTTAATGCATATGACAGCACTAAAAAGAAGCATAAACAGTATATGTTTCTATATGTTAAAACTATTCATTAAAGAGTGACAAAAAGATGCTTCAAAATTCTGAACTTCTTGTGATTAATGTATTTCTTATTTGCGTCAGCTTCACTTCATGCCTCGCTACACACCCAAGGTGTCCATTAATCAACACTGCTGCACAGTCTGTCATTTCTTGTTGCTTAAATAACACCATCAGTTGTGGTAAAAGGTATGTAGAACTACATCAAATTTTTCCACTTTGAGCTTTGGAATTTCTTTAGTGGCCTTTGCAAGACATTTTATCATCATTCTAGCAGTTTCACAGACACGTGAACATCTCATGTTGAGTTAGAACAAATGAAATCTTTTTAATGTGTGGATGTCCTTGTTCTGCATTTGAGGACTTTTACTCAGCATACTATGCAGTGAGTTGTGGTAGCTCATTTGACATTCTCGGATGCAGCAGAATGATACTGGAATTACGTGGTGGTTGTAATTTAAAATCAAAATGATCTTTTTGCCACAATGAATGCTCCAAGGATGACAATAGCATCATCATGAATGTAAAAATGGAAGAGAGACACTGAAATCTCAAATACATCCTGTCAAATATTACTGGGGAAAAAAGATACAATTTTTAATGATGACCACAGTTTTGTGCAAAAATATCATAGGAACCCAAAATTTTCTAATCCATCGATTTCTCACTTTTCCAATGGACTTTCTCATATGTTATAGTGTCAGAAAACATTATGTTTCTTGCAATAAAGGAATTAAAATAAAAATAATACATATTTTTGGACATGGAAACAGCAGTGTTTTTATCAAAACACAGAAATATATTGAATAAATCAAGGACTAAAAATAGAAGAGTTCTAATTGGAATACAATAGAGCATTTCATTAGGAAGGAATCTACAGTGATCATCTAGTCCAACTGCCCGACCACTTCAGGGCTGACCAACAGTTAAACATCTTGTTAAGGGCTTTGTCCAAATTCTTCTTAAATACTGACAAGCTTGAGGCACTGACCTACCTCTTCTTCCAGTGTTTGACCACCCTCTCAGAAAAGAAATGCTTTCTAATATCCAGTCTATGCTTCCCCTGGTGCAGCTTTGAACATTCTGTCATGTCCTATTGCTGAATACCAGGAAGAAGTGATCAGCACTTCCCTCCACAATTTTTCCTCCTCAGGAAGTTGTAGAAAGCAATGAGATCATCCCTTAGCCTCCTTATCTCCAAAGCAGACAAACCCAGGGTCCTTACCCGCCCTTCATAAGACATTCCCTCCAGGCCTTTCACCCATTCTATTGTCCTTCTCAGGACACATTCGAGGACTTTCATATCCTTCTTAAATTGCGTGTCCCAGAACTGCAGACAGTATTCACGTGGAGGCTGCACCTATGCTGAATACAGTGAGATTATAATCTCTTTGTACCAGCTAGTTCTATAGTTTAATCCTTATTCTTTTAGAAAATTGGAAAATGTTCTCTGTCTTTGAATACTAGCAGAGAGAAATACAAGAATCTAGATTTATGCTACAGCTTAAGGAAAAGATCTAATTTTCTTAAGCACATAAAAGCTGAAAAAAAATGGTGAACAGCTTTTAGGAAAATTAATTTATGTAACTATTTCTGTTTCTAGACTCTTTAGAATTCTTTAACAGTGTGTCTTTGGAAACTGCAAACCTCAATGTCACGGGTAATATATCATAGGAACTGTTGCTGTAATTCTGGTTTAAAAACCCCACCAAACCATACATGAGAACAGCAAAATTCTGTATTTAATACCAACATTCTTCAAAACTACCACTTCAACAAGAATTATAACAATTAAGACAAAAATTCCCCTGAGGATAACTATTTCCAAGCCATAAACCAAAGTAAGGAAAAACAAGAGATTTTTTAAATTGAAGAATGATTAACTGCAATTGTACTCTACATGGATTCAGAAGTAGCACTTTACATTCATTATTTATTTCCTAATATTGAACTGAGATTAATAAACTAGACATATGCTTCACACAAGGATATGCAATAAATTCCTACAGCTTGCATGTTTTTTTCTCTGGGAGGTGACTTTGAAGGAAAATTTGCACACTGAAATATTTTGTGCTACAGTTTAAATACAAAAACAATATTTTTGTTACTTTGTGCATGAAAACAAAAAACTCCAGACTTGCAAACTTCTGAGAGTTGAACTCTAGGCGGTCCATTACCACCTTATACTCAGACGATCTTTCCATCAAGACAGTCTCATGGTAATATGTTCTGTCGCTTGGCTATGTTTTATAGATGAGAAACTGGAGCAGAAAAAGATTTGATGCCAAATTCTGCCCATATATGCTCTGTATCACCTGTTTCTTATGACCTCAGGAAAGCAAATAAATCAGAGAACAATTTTAATGCACGTTTTGCTCAAAATCCCTTGAAAATCTGTTGTTATTTGAAATACACCTTAGTGCCAGACTCCTAAATGAAGTCTAAACATAAGATTTGCAAGTAGGATTTTAGTATTGTGTCCTTCCCGAAGTTGATATAAATTCCATTGTTTAACTGTTTTAAATAAAGTAATCCTACAAAAATCTGTTTCTTGAGATTATGCTAATAAAATAAATGAACATTTTTTGAGCTATATTAACATGCCCAAAGTTTAGATGAATAAAGAACCCTAAAAATTCTATTGTCGACTAAAATTTAACTCCAGGAAGCATTTGTACATCATTCTGATAGGATGTGGATTGTGCGCACATCATGCAAATAATTTTCTTAACACATGGACCATGACAGATACGTAGCATGCAATTTCTATAAAGACTCTTCATCAAAAAAAGGAAAAGCAAATACATGAGTATGGTTTACATGGTGAAGCACACAAAAAGAGTTGATTTTGGCAAGTAAAAGGAACTGCTTTGGGAACAGTCAACAGATTCAAATAGCCTTATTCAAAGCAATTTGCTGAATATTTATGATTAAAAAATGCATTTTTAAGATGAGAAATTTATGCACACTGTTCACAGATTATTCAACTGTTTTGAATAGTAAGGAACTTCTTTTTATTCTTTAGAATGTTTCTTTTCTCTAATAGTGGGAGCTGTGTGTTATGGAGTGTTTGTAGCACCTGTACACCAATCAAATAAGAAATTTTTTAGTTGGATTGCTATGGCAGGGGAAAGAAAAGACATGACAGTTCAAACCTGTGCCTTTATTGTAGGCAGAAAATAAATACAAAAAAATGAAAAAAAAAAAGTAGGATATTGGGTAGAGAATGACATAGATTTATGGCTAACCTAATATATTTTTACAGAATTGTTTAATAAAGGCTTAATTTCATATTCTTGGCTTGTTTTACATTTTCTGGGGGTTTTTTTTGGTTTGTTTTTTTTTTTTTTCAGATTGAAAGTAGAAAGAAATTATAAATATATTTGCATAAACAGATACAAGTTCTAACAGTCGACAGAGAGAGAGTATGAGAGATTTTCTGTAGCCCATAGGTGAGGTCATCTACCTGACATCCAAGTTCCCAAAGTAACAAACATTTTTTTTTAAAAGTGTGTAGGATTACACCAAAGCTGTACACACCAATTTGTATCCACCTTTTCCCTCTCATTATAGCAAGCAAAAATAACTGTTTTCTTTATAGACTTCTATATAGACTATAATGTCTGAAAGTAGGTATCCTGGTTTGAGCTGGAATAGAGTTAATTTTCTTTCTAGTAGCTGGTTTAGTGCTGTGTTTTTGATTTAGGGTGAGAATAATGTTGATAACATACTGATGTTGCAGTTGTTTCTGTGCAGTGTTTGCAATAAGTCAAGGAATGTTCTGCTCTCATCCCACACCAGCAACGAGGAGTCTGGGGGTGCACAAGGAATTGGGGAGAGACACAGCTGGGACAGTGACCCCAACCCCACAGGGATATCCCAGACCATATGGGGTCAGCACATATTGCTGGGGGAAGAAGTAAGGAGGGGATGTTCAGAGGGGTGGTGTAGTGACAACCTACCCTTAAGGGGAAGGAAGCACCTAAGATTAGTGAATGCTTGTTGGTCGAAAGGCAGGAGAAAAGCAAATAATCAGAAAGTGTTATCAGTAAATTACACACCTGGTATGGAAATTTATATATTAGCCTCTGACATACTATATTAATACACAGCAGTGGATTTTGTATAAAGGGCTAGGGTGAGAGAGAAGAGAGAATTTAGAAAGGGAGAGGTCAATTAAAGAAATAGAGAAAGAAAAAGGAAAAGAAAGAGGAAAAAAGGGAGGATAAGGGAGGACTAAAGAAAGAAAGAGATGAGAAAAGAGAGAAAACACAGAGAAAAAGAGGTTACACGATTCCAGCATTGACCCAACTGATGGGATGTCAGTCCTGGTTTCAACAACAATGCAACTGATAAGCATCGACCCAGCTGTGTCAGTCTGACCGATGAGATGTCCAGGGTCCCATAGGTTCCACCTGGGCTTGGGGGGGGTAACTTTTTATGGACGGGTTCCTGCACCCCAAATGTAGATGTCAAGCTTTCTATGTAAATTAGTTATAATGCACAGTCCATTATTTCGGGCCTTTCTGGCAATGGGTCAGATGACTTTGCTGGTCTTAATCTCACCCTATAGCACACGTCCACCTCCTGACACTCATTCCTGCACTCACGCTGTACTATGTTGTGATTCTTTCTCACAGGAAATTGCTGCCCTATCTTGACCGGCTCCCCCTTCTCCAGTCAAATCTTTTTCTTTCTCATGGTGTGTTAATACCTATAGTCTTTGGTTATTACCAATGATTCTTGTCTGTTATTCTTAAAAATCCCTCATTGTCTCCACAGGCATCTGGTTATTGGTGTTTGAGATATGCACAGTAGCACCTTATCTTCTGGAAATCGAGAGTTCAAATGGGTCTCACTTTGTACTGCTGTTAACAGGGTCCCAAGAGAGTGGCCCTTAGTCACAGTAATTTTCCATCCTGTTCACTATTCAAGCAAGTAACTTTTTTTGAAGGTTTAACAACAAAAATACCACTTGGGTTGTTATTCAAGGTAGAAAAATAAGTTTACAAAATTGTTCATTATAAAACACGTGCTTGTTAGACAACACAAGTTTCTGGGAGCAGACAATGTTTCTCATAAGCTCAAGACAGGCTTAGTCCAGGTGCAATTTGCCAAGACCAAGGCCTAACAAGCATTTCTCAGGTCACGGTGAGACTGGGGAGGAGGGGGATGCACCAGCACAATCCACTCTGTGACTAAAGTCAGCTTCCCTGGGTGTTTGTCTTTCCAAGTCATCGTTAAGCATGACGGAGCCCTGCTCTCCTGGGGATGGCTGAACACCTGCCTGCACATGTGAAGTAGTGAATTAATTACTTGTTTTACTTTGCTGGAGTGCACAGCTTTTGCTTTCCCTATTAAACTATCTTTATCTCAACCCACAACTTTTCTCTCTTTTACCCTTTTGCTTCTCTCCCCCATCCCCATGAGTTTTCTAATTTTTACTCTGTTCCAGTTTTCTCTGACATGCCACGGGGGGAGTGAGTGAGAGGCTGTGTGGAGCTAAGCTGCCAACTCGGGTTAAACCACAACAGTAGGGAAATGCCAACATTTGATACACATCCCTTGCACATAAACATTATAATAATATAATACATGTTTATGCTGGCTTTAAGCCAAAGCACTCATGATTTATTCAGCATGCTGAAGAATTGGCTTCAGGTAAAGGAGTAAAGGAGAATCATGTATGGTGTTATTGGAAGGAAGAATCCTTCATTTTCTCTAGATATTGAGATTTACATAGATAATAGAGCAAATTGCAGAAACAAAAGTTTAAATCTCATTATTTCAGTGAATACCAAAAAACCTCCCAAAACTCAAAACCCACTCTTAAACAAAACAAACAACAAAAAACCCCCCAAACAACCTACAAAAACTCAATTTTAATTCCTGCCTCAGCTACAAGTTTTATATGATATTGTTATGAAGATACATGACAAGCCTTTTGTCACTACTTTTGCAATGATTTAACTCTCATTTTTGGTGCCTTACAGAACCCCAAAGCTTAATATGTGTAGTGGCAACCATTTACAGCTATGACTGATATAAATGGGAGAGACAGTACCTTGTAAAGGTGACAGCCCACATTATCATACAGTGGGATGGCAACAGGTCTAAAACGTGCTGCACAGCCAGGACCACAGAAGAAATCATTAGTTCAGGATTGTCCTTATTTCTGAAATGTTGTCCTACATCAGAAAGTGCATCCATAACTACAGTTTAGAATTGTGTGAAGCAAAATAACTACCTGTACATATTGTACAGCAGTTCAACGAATATCAGGAATTTCGGTAGGGTTGCCTTGAAAAGATGTAGGAGAAGGATGCAATAGTCTCTCTTCTGGGTTACTATTAAATCATTTCACTGCAGTTATTATGGGACCTATGGGGTTCAGGAAATGACAGGATATCATAAAACACTATCAAAGGTATTGGATGGTGTTGCCTGAGTAACATAAATTCTAGCATACCTTAATTAAAGTGCTTAACTTACTTCCCGAAGAGATACTTTTTTAACAATCTTGTTGGCATAATCATCTACCTCATTAAACTGGTTCCTTGCCAGTGTGCCTGAACTCCTGTCAATGGAGTCAAGCAAAGCAAAACTTGCGCGGTGAGGTGAAGAATCAGGAGTAACATGAATAAAACAGTCAAATTGAATTTTCACCTTTTCAGAGTTTTTTCTTATTAATATTTATATAATTATGCTTAGACAGATATATAAAAGGGAATTAAGATTTGAAAGGAATTGTGTACAACTGCTGGGTTTCCTTTCGATTTTTTTTGGTGGGGAGTGGTGGTGGTAGAGTTTTTTCCCTCATTAAATTAACCTGCCAACTTCTGGAACTCATATTCAAGTAATTAATCTAAGTAGCACAATGCCCAGTGAGCACTTCAAAATGGGTTTTACTCCTAACAATATGACAATTAGGAAGTTGCATTTCCTTTGCGGTGCCACAAAAAGCTTGTAACTTTGGTCCTCACAAGATCTCATAGCTGAATAAAATTAAGAGGATATGTACTATTGAATGATATTTTTCACCTTGAACAAATTAACTTCAGAAATCAGAAGCTTATATTATCCCTTACTTGAAACAATCAGGAAGTCAGTACTTGAAAACATTGAACTAGCATTCTGTTTCCCTTTGTTTCTCCCAACAGATCAGTTAACTCATTGCAAGCTAAAGGTTCAATCCCTCTGTTTTCACAGCTGTATTCAAATCCACATTACCAGTTTCCATCTACCTAGGCATTAGAACTGCAGTACTCCAAAGCAGGCCATTCAATTCCTTGTTTTGTAAAAAAGCTCTTCTTTTTTTTCCTGGAAATATTTCAATATGCTTTGGGTCAGAAAATGAGTGAATGTAGGTAGATATGCAGAATGTGCCCAGCCTGTTTGCACTGAGAACGAATGGCACAGAAAAGCCAGCATATATTACCTACAGCCCTCATCCTCCAAAGGGAGGCAACTGCATTAAGAGTGTCCTCTGGAAACTGTTCCCTCTCCTTGATAACTCTCATACTTTACTCAGGAATTGCTTAGGGAAGTTCTTGTTGGCCTGAACCAAGGTAGCACCTGTCACATTTTAAACAATTTAATATTATAATCAGGTTCCAGTACCTATCAAAATCCTTTGATGACCTTTATTTTTTTGACAAGTGTAAGCATAACATTTGTATTTAAGTAATACTACAGTTTATAGATTTGTGTACATACAAGAAGGTGAAGAAGATCCTAGTGTCAGTAAATATTTAAAACAGATGTAATATGTATTATAGATACATAATCTTACATTACAACCTTCAAGAGATCAAACATCTGAACCCTTCATTGTAAGGAGGAAAGTGACAGGAGGGAGAGTTGCCATCTGGACATACGACCATGTGCAGTATTGGTTAATGATGACCCATAAGATGTTACTAGATGGTGTATAGTCCATTTTGTTGCTTTCCTTCTCCATTTTCTGCAGGGTGATGGAATTTCCTAAACTTCCTAAACAGTAAAATAAGGCAGTCAGGCCAATGTAATTTTCTTTTCCTCTTAATGAGACTTTTCAAGAGTGTTACAGTACAAAACAATCTATATTGAATGGATGAATACCAGCATGATCTCTACAGTTATATACAGATATAGGGGCAGGTCAAAGTGAGGCAGAAAGGTCATGATTCCTGGGCAAGGCAGTACAATCTTTTTGTGAAATTAGCTTTTGATGTCAAAACCACACATGGATATTTATCCACAATACACCAAAGCACATGAATATATGCCTGGACTTCTTTACAGTTTCCATTTATCAAAACACTTCAACACTAGAAAGGGAGACAGTATCCTTGCCTTGAAGAGTTTTCAGCTAATTTTGTGTACAATAAATGTATCTTAATTTAATATAGCAGAGATTCTTACTTTGCAATTTTGTAATCTCATTTGGAAAGATACCTCATAGCTATGAAAATAACTGTCTTTTAACGTTTCTACAATTATGTAAGTGATTCAAAGATGACAACTCTGACACCTAAATCCATTTACTAAATTTATTCAATACTTCAAAATCCTTTGCATACTAGAAGAAAATTTGGAAGATGGAAAATCTTGTAATTTTAATGTACAAAATTTCAAGCCTGAATATCAGTTAAAAAGAAACTCAAGAGTGACAGACTATTATCAGTGTGCATAAGATTCCAGAAGGGCAAAATGCAAAAAGGGAATCAATCAGAATGTACAAAAGAAAAAGGATACTTAAGCCCTATCATTGTGGTTCTGATAAAGTGTGTAAGATTGAGCTAGAGATGGAGGAAAAAAAGAAAAGAAATATACAGAATAAGTGGACTTCATCCGAAACCTGAATCAGTGCAAAGTGCATTTGCATGAGTAAAACACACGCATAACCCAAGTGCTGCTAAAAATGAAATCTAATTTTATGATCATTTTATTCCCTTGTACTTCATTTAGTTCATATCCTAACAACAAAGATAGAAAGCTAATTCAGACATATACAGAACTGCTTTCATGATCCTAGCCATCATCATAACTGTATTTCTGTCAGAAGTTATTGGTAAGCAAACTAATCCTTGCACATTTTTATTGTTTTTCTGCACTGATTTACTTATCAATCCCATACTGCATTACTCCCACACTGCATTACTCACACAGTTTTTTCCTCTCACCTACTGAAGTTCCTATGAAATAGTCATTATTGATCACTTTGTTTTAATTGTTTGAGTGGGTACATATGATGGTATTCCTGAGCTGCTGTGTTAAACATGATCTATTTCATTTAGACCTGTACTAGACAGAATATCTGTAATAGTGTCATGTGACTTTAATCAAGGCTCCCTGCAAAACTATATCAAAAGACTGTTTTTCAAAAAAAATTTGGGGAGGGGGAAAGGGAAGTGGGGATGAGAGAGACACAGATCACAAAAAGACAGTTGTGTTAACACTCGGTTTAAGAACGTATTTCACCTTCTGAGTGTTCCAAGATGCCTGGTAATCATGGGTACTTTTCGCTTTCCCGATGATAGACATAATGCTGACAAGGTCATAAGAGATGAAAATGCAAGTGCAGTGTGTTCCCCAGATAAAGCTTGCTTCAACAAGGAGTCCTCGCTATTTTGCAATCACAAGCTGCCAAGAAAACATAAAGCATTCTGAGTCTCTCACTAAAACTCACTGGTTATTAAGCACATTTCAGGGAATTATCTTCATGGTAGCAGCTGAACTGGGGTGTGGCAACAAGATAAAAATTCTTTTCCTCCTAACCCTGCCCCAGTCTGACGCATCTATTAGAGTACCAAAACCAGCATGTGATTAGTTCTAGGCTGCACCAGACCTGAGTCTTATCTTGATTAAGCCACTGTAAATCTAGAAAAAACTCTACAGAAATCACACTTTACTGCAACTAAAATGAGAATCCGGCTTCCCACATATAATCCTAGATTCTCAGTTTATGACACACTGGGAAAGTTTGGGGGTTTTATAAATCACTGCAACATGATAGAAACACCCAGAATGTGGAACTTGACACAGAGACTCTCTGTACCTAAGCCCACTTGACCTGATATCTCTGGAAAATAAATTCCATGACAGTACACAAATTTAAAATCAATTAACTGTTGGATAAGCAATAGACATAACAACTAGTTTCTTTTAAATTTATTTCCTAGGCCTTCCTGTGAAGTAAGCCAATTTGGTTTCTTTTTCTTTCTCTCTTTTCTCTAACCATTCTCTGGCTTTAACTAATATGAAAATTTCACCCTGAAACCCAGCGCTCTGTGATAGACTCAGAACCGGCAGAGAGAGTCAGCATGTACTCTACCAGACTCCAAGCTGCTCTCTATGTATTGCAGAACAGCCAGCAGATCAAACAGAAAATATAACTATCAAGCCCATTTTACAGTTCTTTCACCACGAGAGAGAATTTCTTTTCTAACTAGTGACTTTTATTAAGAGCCTGGAAATTCAGACTTGTGAAATCTCTAGCCTTCAGCTATACTTGTTGAAACTCAAAGCTTTTATATACTATTTGAAGTAACTGGCAGAGAAGAGTCATTTCTGTCTTCCCTTAGTTTCTGGTTTAGGAAGTAATAATAAACAGTTGAGGAGGTTCCTTCTGTGTGAGAGCATATGATTAGTATTAACATTACTAAATTTATCCTCTTTCTGGATTTATATAATATCTGAACCTATAAAACATCTCATTAATTCATTAAAGGAAGTGTGAAATGGTACTTCTAGGACACCACTTCTTCATTCTAGAGTGTGATCCTATTGGCACATATCATTTATCAGCTTCTTAAAACTTTAAAAAAGGGAAACGTATTTATATTCAAATCTCACTTCTTTATTCTGTACTTATTAACAGCTCATAAAGAATATGAAAATATAGCCAACCAAAACCATCAGTCTGTCTAGCAATGTCTTAAAATGAATCAAGATAAAGTCAGTCAAAAGTATTAAATCAGTAAATTGTTGAAGTTTTCTCTTAGCAGATCAATTTTCAGACCTTCATTTCCTTATTACCTTCTGTTCCACTAGGTTTAGATACCCAAATTTTCTGTCTCTGAAAGAGAAGAACCTTGTGCTCCCCCTATCCCATGAAAAGCTGTACAACTTTTTACTTTCCTCTCTGACTAGGAAATTTGTTTCTTTGCTTCTTCAGTGGCATCCATTCAGTTTGCCTAACCACTTCTTTAAGGCAGTGTTACATTTGCTGTGAGTGGTATCCTCTTATTTACTGTTTTGGCTAGACAATCCATCTGTCCCAGTCAATGGAGGTTGGATGTCTATCACTTAATACTTTTTGACAGACTGCCAGAGGTTATGTTTAAAAAAAAAGGTGTTTACAAGGGAAATATAAGCCTCCTTCAAAACAAAGTAGTAAAGTAGGCTACTGTCTTATTTATGATCTTCTCACAAATTTGAAAATTGACTGACTTCAGAAGGCTTTACTTTAATTCTCACTTATTCATTTACATAAAAGTCTAAGTGAAAATTAAGCCCTTTATGTCAATAGCCATGAGTGTTTTGTTTTCTTAGGTTTTCCAAGCATTCAAGTCTTGAGAGTTTAAAAATAAAATAATAAAAATAAAAAATAATAAAATATTAAAATAAAAAACTCCTAAAAATCATATGCAGGCAGTAAGCACAAGGAAGTAAACAAGTGTAAAAACAGATTACAGATGCTTAAAGAAATGTTCAATGGATTTTTTTTGCTTCATCTCTTCAGTATTCCAAAACAATCAGCTTTCCTGAGAGAGATGCATATTTTTATATAAGAAACTAAGTTACAATAGGGATCTTGTCTCATCTCATGTATGAATGTAACAAGGTTATCATGTTTTATATATTTCACTTTTGAACTGTTGCATAAACAGCAAATACATTTTTTCTCATCAAAGCAGCAACATTTATGAGAACTGAAGCCTCCATCTTGCTCACTCACAATTGATCTTTCATAAAAAGTTCACTGTCCCTCATGTTCAAGTACAGCCAAAATTTTTTTGTTTAAGAATATGTCACCCTGTATTTCCTCCTATGAATGCACAAAACCCCAGACTTTTGCTGACACTTTGGTCTATACCATCCATGTGCAAATATACCCTGTGCTTTGTAGAACAGACTGTAATGGCCCCCAGGAAAATGAGAGCATGTTTACTGCTCTTTACACATAGTGGTACAAGTTTATATACAAGATACAAAACAAAGAATGACTTATTGTTTTCCAGTGTAATGCAAGAAATAATATTAAAGATAAAAAAGCAAACAATCCCCCTCAAAAATTTTCATAAACTTAAGTCATCTGTGGAAAGTATAATTCAATCTCTTCTATTCATTGGATAAAAGCTTTGTCCCAAAATTTGAGAAAATGCCCTAGTTTCCAATATCAGACCCAGCCAGCGTGAGTTCATGAAAATCACCTCCAGGCTGAACAAGGTGACCCACTTAGGGAATGAGGGAAAGGCTGTTTTTTGCCTGGACTTTAGTAAAGGCTTTAACACTGTTTCTCACAGTATTCCCCTGGAGAAACTGGCTGTTTATGGCTTGGATGGGTATACCCCTTGCTGGACAAAAGACTGGTCAGTCCTGTTTCATACCTCTGTTGTCAGCCTGGAGGTGGTATCAAGTGCACCCTCAGTTCCTTTGCAAGCTGCAACAGTGGCACGGCAAGCGGGACCCGCGCAGTGATTGTCCCCCTGCACTCAGCACCGGTGAGGCCACACCTCGAATCTCGCACCTTCTTCTGGGCCCCTCACTACAAGAAAGACCTTGAGGTGCTGGAGTGTGTCCAGAGAAGGACAATAGAGCTGGTGAGTGCTCTGGAGGGTCACTTCAGAACTGCTTTGATACTCAGTCTAGGAAAAGTAATGCAACTAATTTTTTTTCCCCTATGGTTTGTTGTTTTGTTTTGTTTGGGGTTTTTTTTGTGGTATACATTTCTACTTTAAACTATTTACTGTAAGTGTACCCTTTTACAAACACTACAGTTTTATTCTCTTGCAGTATCATTGATTTGGGCTTTAGGGTTTGATGCCACTGCAATTCCTCTGGTAATGATAACTTTTCTTGTTCAAACACAGACTTAATGTCTAGTCACATGAGAACTCAAATAAGCATTTTTTTTTACAAAATCCATAGGCGGTAGTACATTTTCCCCTAATTTTTGTAGGATAAAGTGAAAACTTCTTACCATTGGTGCATGAGACCTGTTTGATTCTCCTATTAAATGATACTATATTTTAGGAAAGGAGACACAAACAACTAATATAGGCATTTCTAGAAGTGTACTTTTAAATTTATTAAAAAACCACTATTTACCTGTTAAATAATACCTATTAAAAGATCATTGATATCTTCAAAGACTGCATTTAATTCCTGTGTCAGTGAAACAATCCAAATGAAGAGTGTAATATGTGTTCATTGAGTGATTGTATTATGAATTTTACCCAGCTTGAAGGAATTTCTTTAAGGCCTGAGATTCTGGAATAACTAACTTTGGATATAACACTTCTAATTTTAGTAGTTTTCAGCTTGCATGGATATGAAGAAAAGCTTTACTAAGAAAAAACAAGAAAATCAGTAAAACCAGGAAAAAAACCCCATCATTTGAGAGTTATCAGATATGTTCTTTTTAATGTTGGAAGAGCCTTTACAGAACTGCTAAACTCATAAGCTCATTTATTCCTAAAGTCTCAATTTCCATTAGGTTCCTAAGTTTCACTTTTCTTGAAATGACAATTGATGCTCTTGCATCTCATAGAACCACAGCTGATCTCTGTCAAGATGTCTTGATCTGCTTGAGCATATCTTGAAAGATATGCTCTTCGTGGGAAAGACTCTACTTCCAGGTTTTTTGTTTGGGTTGTGGTTTTTTGTTGTTGTTGTTTTTGTTTGAATTTTTGTTTAGGGTTTTTTTTGTGGGTTTTTTTGTTTGTTTGTTTTGTGGGTTTTGGGAGTTTTTTTGGTTTGTTTTTTGTTTTCTTTTGGTTTTGGGGTTTTTTTTCCTCCCCCAGAGAGGCAGACAGGAAAGAATGCTACATTCTCTCATATTCTGAATTGGATAAATTTAAAAAAACCAAAAGAATACAGATAGTACAAAGCCAAAATTGTCAGAACAGTTATAAAGCATCGTAAAAACACAAATAAAAAAGGCACTTAGCAGAAAACACTTGTCTGTTAGCAGTTAGTAGCCCATTTTTCTGTTTTTACAGAAACACAGACATGAAGATGAACCTGAAATAATGGACAAGAGGTGATTGCTTCTTGAAGGCTCAAAAGTTAAAAGGCTCATTTTTTTGGTTCCATGATTTAAACCAGTCTCATCTTTTTCAGGCGAAAAGAGAGGGAAGCTGTCAAGCTGTTTGACTGCTTGACTTTGGTATTGCTCTTTACACAGGGATGAATTGCACACTAAAGAACCTCAATATGATCTTCAATAAATTATGCTTACATTTTATGATGTATTCACTTACATTCTAGAATTCAGTGAGTGAGATTCTGCTGTAAACCATGCCAAAACACACAGTTTTGAAAAAGGTAAAAAGAACTGAAAAGAAGAAAACAAAAAATTAAGAATACATAGATCACAGATTAATCTGTGACTTTTAAAGCAAGGCAGAAACCAGGAAATTCTAATCTATTTTTAAACTGTGTAGTATAAAGTATCTCCATCTGACAAAAACCAGTGTAGAGGTCTGAAACCCCCTACCAGATTTTACTAATAGTTTGTCCTGTAGGAGTGGGTCTTCTGTTTTGTGGTAGATTCCTTTGGTTTGGTCTGGGAAAGAGTAAATTTTCTTCATAGTAACTTGTATAGGGCTGTATTTTGGATTTAGGATGAGAACATACTGATGGTTTAGGTTTTGCTGAATAGTTCTTACACTAAGTCAAGGATTTTCTGCCTCTCCCTCCACCCCACCAACAAGGGGATTGGGAGTGCACGAGATGCTGGGATGGGCACAGCTGGGACTGTTGAGCCCAACTGCCCAAACAGATTTCCCAGACCATATGGCCTCATGCTGAACAAAACCCAAAAAATACTCTGGAGGAGCTGGCCAGGCAGTAGTGCTTGGGGTCTGCCTGGGCAATTGCATTTATCATTAATATTATTATTTTCCCTTTCTTTTCTGTTCTAATAAACTGTCTTAATCTCAATCCATGAGTTTTATCTTTCTTCTGATTCTTAACCCCATTCCACTTTGGAGCAATAAACTGATGACTCGGAAATGTTTCGCTACCTGTGGGGTTAAACCACAATTTTGGTCCATGGTATCTGGCAGTATTTGTTACTTGTTCATTTTTTATTTGTTTGGGTTTAGGATTTTTTGTTTGATTGGTTTGGGGTTTTTGCCTTTTTTTTGTGACTTTTGTCTTACATTTAATCTATCTAGCATGTATTTATCTAGGAAAGATTGCTTTAGCTTTTGGGTGCCACTTGGATAAACTCAGTTTGAAGATGTCTGATTTTCAAATGTTTTCATCAGTATCTTGATCTAGGGGGCACACTTCATGAGTTGATATAATAATTTTGATAGTGATGAAGGCATTGTGGAAAAGAAAATTTAAATGTATTTCAAATAATTTAGAACGTTAAAGGGAATCTGAAAAAACTATGTAACTAAGTAGATTTTTTTATCCAGGAGTGGGGATGAGGAGATGTAATGTTGTTGTCTTTAAGCACCACTCAGCTGCTCACTCATGCCCCCATTCCCTGGTAGAATGGGGTACGAATCAGAAGAAAAAAAGTGAGAAACGCATGGATTGAGATAAAAACTCTTCAATAATAATAAATATAAAATAATGATATGGAAAAATATCATAAAACTTTATCTCCCTCTTTTAAACTAGTGATTATGGAGAAGGAAAAACTCAGGAGGTAGTATAACAGGGTAATGGATTCCTGAGACATTCTTTTTTAATCTTTATTATTAGATAAAATACAAGCACATATTCTTAGTTCACTATTTATTTGCATAACTGGCCTTTAGGTTTATGAACTGTATATTTTATTTTATGGTTTTTAGGATCTAATATTTAAAATTAGTTTACGCTTGAGTCTAGGAATATTCATTTTGCTCATCATAATATAAAACAAGGCAACGCTCTCTACTCCAATAAAAACGGAGTGGGTTTAAACTACATCTTAAGTTTTCATCCTGATTATCATCTTGTAGATATACCGTTAAATTAAAATTTTGACCAAAATCTGTTCCATGAAAGCCTGGTGGCAGATTTTAGTATGCTTTGAATCATATTTGTTATTGGCAAAGACAAGAATGCATACTATAATACATAAAACCCAAAGCACTTTCCTAAACAGCCCATTTTATTCTTAAATTGAAACAGAAAATGAATATGCACAACTACCACATAAGACATGAAGATTTTAATGCTAAATTTCTTGGTTTTCTGGTGTTTTATGTATTAAACTCTCTTTAGTACCATACTTCAGATTGTAGGTAAATTTGATTTCAGATTTATCCATCTACTTTTGGGACCACTTTGTAGGTAGCTTAGTGTGTAAATCTAGGTTGCTCCATCCTGACTTATGGGTTTTCGGAGAGGACACATTAGATTTCACACATTTTAGAGTTAATGGTGCATATAATTCATTTATTTTTCAGTGTACTGGGGTATTTCAAAGCTTAATTCTTTAAATAATTTTTGTATTTTACTCCCAGGCATAAAGACATACATGGTAACAATGATAGTTATTTCTTTAAAATTGAGTGAAAATTTGAATAAATAAAGTCTACTTAATAACCTCTTCTTGCTATTGTCAAACTTTTCGTGTTCACATTAGATGAAAACAACTTAAAGGAGATAAGTGTTCTGGGTAACTCCTAGACATGCAGAGACAGAGGCCCATACAAGGGAAATTAATTTCTCAGGTTCACTAATTTGTGCACTTGAGCAAATAAATATAGTCTTGGGAATACTAAAAGTTTTTACAGCATTAGAAAAGCAGAATATATTTATTAAGAAGAAGAATTATTAAGCCTAAAGACCACATAATCATGAAAAAGGACATTTAGTGTTCATGTTTATGATGAAAAAAGGGAGTTCCCTGTGTGATAAATATTTTTAGAGCATGGTGTTAATAATGCCAAGGTTGTGGGTTTGATCCCATTTAGGCCATTCACTTAAGAGTTGGACTCGATGATCCTTGTGAATCCCTTCCAAGTCAGAATATTCTGTGAATCTGTATTGGTTTGTAATAAACTTTCTCCATTCAGTTTTCAGGTTTTGACAATACTAATGAAATTATCACCTAGTATTAGAAACTGTATGTTTGTGAAAACTGCAAAATGATTAGTGGTGAGTCTTGTGTTTAGTCTCATGCAAAGTATGGCTTCTGCAATAGGATTAAGTTTATCTCCAGCCAAAGTATTTGACTCACTAAATTGTAGTCATAAGTTTCATAACTTCTGATGAAAATTATTGTAAGAACTCCATGTATTTCTTCCAGCTTCTAAATTGAATGTCAGTTTAGGTTGTAGGACTGTATTTCAGTCAATAAAAATTTACTATGAGCCAAATTCACTGTAAAGTGGTGAGTTAAAGAATTACCTAAACTTTGTTCTGATTCTTTTCTTTGGAATACCTACATTAAACGACAATTTTTTTTTAATTTACATTTTTTTTATGTCCACTTTGTGCCTACATGTGTGGAGTTATTCAAAAACACAGGTTTTGATTTGGTTTCATAAAAAGAAGTTGCATTGCTTTTCAAGAAATGGTGTAAAAATCATGAAGGCTGCTCTGTATGCTTCAAGTTATTATGTTCATGTAATAGAAAACCTTGTATTCAATTAGATCTTGATGTAAGAGTTTCATTTCTTATTGCAATCCATCAGAGATTTTACAGGGTGAACAACAGAACTGCTGAATATGACAAACATGTCAAAGTCAGTGAAGGATTATGATCTGGTATGAACATTATAACTGCTTCAGGTAATAACAGCACAGTTAGAACTCTTTGTCAACACTTCATTATAAATTACCTACTCTGGGGGACTACAGTAGTATACCTACATGTATGGTTCTAAAGGGACAAAATTCAAAAGCTTTCCAGAGCGATCTTCTCTAAAGAATCTATTTATTACCCACAGTGTTTTTCCTCAGATTTTAAGAATTAGGAGTGAACTGACAACAGCCAAATGTATTCAAAATTATTCTGTTTAAAAATACGGGGGTTTGTTGCAAAATATTTTCATTAACACCATAATTGCCAACATTTTCTTGAGTAACACTGAAATACTGATAAAATAATGATCACTCCTAACTGCCACTGTCCAGTGGTGTTGTTGCTTATACAAACAGCAGTGATGATATCAAGCTTCATGCCAGGTAAGGGGTATGTCCAGGCATGTGGCATATCCAGGGAACTTCCTAGTTCCTACATTGTACAAATGCACGTAGAGACAGTCCTTCAAATTAATTCTATGATTTAAAAATATAGTTTACATTAACAAGATTATTAGTTTTCATGCAGTTGAGGAAATCTGAGAAAATTCTGAAGAACTGAAAAACATGAAAGACGAGTTGTTAGTTCATAGACGTATTTAAATGTAAGAGAAGTTTCTTAGGAATTTTAAATTACGAACTCTGTAGCATAATGATGGTATAATCATAGAATGAAGGTTTTTTTTCAAAACATTTACATTGATAGAATTGCTGGTCTACCTGATAAATCCTACTGTGTTGATATATACTTTGAATTCTCCGAGGTATTTGAGTAATATATTAGATTTTTTCAAAAAATATTATACTATATATAATTATCACAACAATGAGTAGATGCAATTAAAAACTGGTTTGTTAATTGTAATTCCCAGCAGAGAAATATCACAATAAGGCATATTTTTGAAAAAGGTCTTTTGGAATTTTTTTTCTAAATTTTTATCTATGAACTATATGACATGGTCACTTTCTAGCATGGCTACTAAATGATGCTAGTTGATAAGGGAAGGATTGGTAAGTAACATTAATAAAACTTTTCCCTTTAGTACATCTAAATCCAAGTGATTGCACATTTTGAACTTGAGAGTAAATAATACGTGTGATATACATCTACATGAATTTTATAATTCTTAAAATCAATAATTTAAAAGAAGACAGATTTCGGCATCAAAGTTTGTTTCAACATAAATTCTAACATGCAATGTTTGTGAGAAAAAAAGTAGAGGAACACCAGAAAGGAAAGTATTCTTTTAGTATAGAGAATAAGTAGAACAACTATAATTTTATATCCAAGACAACTACGAAGATTGTGAAATATTAGAAACATCACACCTGAAGTGGGGTCACAGTGCTTATGATTAGTGTGGAAATAATGTTAGAAACTCAGTTGCTTCAGCTTAACTTCCTTATAACAATTAAGACAGAAGCTTGTGGTTGCTCTTTTTAAGATTTCAAATTAAATTCACATTAACTATTGCTGGAAGACAAGCAGTATAGTATAAATCTTTATTTTAAAATGTCAAAAGATGACTTGATCATCAGGAATAGATAATTAAGAAAAATACCTGATAGAGGATTTTCAGACTTGCTGGTAAATACACAGTGACATCAAATGACTGGAATTTTTGACCAACTTGGTCTTTAAATGTAACAGTTTTATCCTTAGAGTCACTTTGTGTTGGGATAAACTGGTACCTTCAAACACTTGAGCATGTGCAATTTGTGACAATCATATTCTACAGTGAAGGAATAAGGCTTTTACAGTATCAGCAAGTTAACAACATTGCCAGAGCTAACTCTTGAAAGCTTTGGGTTCATCAAAACTTGCAGTAGTTCAGCTTAACTGGGGAAATGGAACCATATGATCCTCTTTCCCTGCACACTGTTTCCTTCTGGCTATCTGATGCAGGTCCCTGGAGAGGGCAGGATTTTAGAACAGCACAGTTCTGGCAGCAGACCATGACCAAGTTTCATTTTCCATTGCATGAGGCTGTTGTCCTCAGAGGCAAGAATACTGCACTTCATTGTGCACCCTTAGACTCACTGATGTCTTGATTTGTTTTCTGGGTTTCCTTTATCATCTGAAGCAGCATCAGATAATTGGCTACACCCAGGGTGGACCAATAGTCTGTAACATGCTAATAATCAAATATTCCTCACAAAATTATATTTCTCAAAAAATATTCCTCAGCTTGTTAGTGGCTCTGGTTGTATGACCTTTGCCCCTTTTCCTACCCCACCCTCTTCTGGGTAAGAAAGGTTAGAAGACAAGTAACCTCATTATTTCTGTACACCCACATCCAACTAATGTAGCCATATAGCAAAAATGTGAGTGAAGAGAGATGAAATATTTTTGATCACTCTTTAGACAAAATAGTCAACATTCAGCTTCTCATCTTGAGGATTATTTTTCATCATTTTGATGCTTAAAGATTTTTCTAAGAAGCTCCTGTAGGAGGATGGAATTAATGTTATTAACAATGTCATTTTCTTTCTGAGTGAAAGATTTGATGTCTCCATGGTAACAGTTAACATCACTGAGCCATTAAAGAAAAATAATGCAATATAAAACATTTTTTTCATTTGAGGTTTATTAAGCTTTGCAATATTTCAGTCTTCCATGCTCCATAATGTAGTTAGCTTTTCTACAAGGAAGAAGAAATTCTCAAAGTGCAATCTGTAGTCATGATACTGACATAAACATTACTGTAAGGAAAAAGTAATTATACCTTTCGGGAGAATTTTATTTAGGTGATGGAACCAAAGAGGCTTTTCAGTCTATGTAGAACTACAGGTGTTTTTAATAACCAGATAAATATATGGGACATGAATTACTGACTAGGAATACATTGATGAACAAAATTACATGGATGCAATTATTAAAATAAATACAGTCAGCCTTTAGAAGTTTTATGCTAAGAAACATGGAATGTCCTAACTGCTCAACAGGCCATCTTTCTAGACAGCCATTGTGTGATACTAATGTTAGTGAAGGGCTGATAAAGAATTCATCTCCTCCATTATCCGCACCATAAAACTAATGGGAATGTGTAAGATGCAGTTGTCAGGCAGCGCAAATAAGAGCATTACCTAGGGTAACCTAGAGTATATTCCTGAGATTTATTTAGGTGTTTAATTGTTTTAGTAATTAGATAGAGTGGTTCTTTTGTGGATACATGAGTATAAGAAATTTTAACATCAAAGCATAGTCCTTAAACACGTATGCTGTTAAGTGAGGGATCTGTAATTTCCTGTCGAAATCTCAACACAATTCAGATAAGATAAATTATTAAGCGTGAGAAACAAAGAACAAAAATACTAAATTTATATTGAACTTTTAAAAAATACTTAGTAAAATGTGAATTTAAATATATATTTATGCAATGGAAATATAACAATATACATATAAACTGGAAGACCATTGTGACTTATTTGTCGTGCCAACTTCTATAAAATTCTCAAAGTTTTGAAACTAGTAAATTTATAACTTAAAGCTAGCCATTAATCAAATGTATCATTTGAAGCTGTTGACATTATAATAAGAATTTGATGACTACTGGCTGTAGACTTCTAAAATTAGCATTTACTTAGATTCCAGTTTGAAACTCTACTAAAACTTTCCTTTCAGAACACTGTATTGAAATAATTATGTTTTTATCCAATACTAGTTGAACAATAAGAAAAATTACGGCTTTGTCTTTAGATAGATTCCAGCACATGTGAAAAATTTTAGAAATCTTTAAATTATCGTTACACTTAAAATGCTTCTAATAGTGCACAACCATAAGCTTTAATTCTCAATTTAGCAAGTCATATATACTAAGCCTTTTACTGCCACCTCACCTTAATTCACTAGTTGTCTTCCTCACTCTCAAGAGCAATTAATTCCTGCAGCGTGTAAAGAAACACAAGAAATTGTTCGCCACTGGACAATATTTGCAATAAGCATTTCTAATTTAAACTTTACACTTTTTTACGGACTCCATATGTATGAGCATTCTTATTGTTTATCTTTTCCCTCACGCAGTTATACTGCTTTTTTGCCAGCTTTCAAAAGCAAGTTACAAGCTCCCTCTCCATGGTGCGTTTGCAGTAGGTTGCAGCTGTTTTGCTTGAAACTGCTGCTGGAGTGCCTAGAAATGAGACTATGGCAGAGGATCAGACATTTCTTGAATCCTTTTAACCGTGCCTTTGAATTTCTAAGTGAAATCAATACTAAAGATCTGAACTGGAAATCAATTCAAGCAAAAGGGAAAAAAAACCAACACCAAAACCAGAAAGAGGGGATAGAACAACCTTAAATTAACAATTTAATTAAATAATATCTTTTTTAGTATGTGTAGGTCTCTATGCGTTGTCTCCACATGATTCTCACTTTTTCAAATGTAGATTCACACCCAAGAAAGCTTTTGTGCATTGACTGTAATTAACCATAAAGCATGAGATAACCATGAAATAATTATGTTCAGCATTCTTTTATTTATAGACTGATTGATGTTTTTTAAAAGCAATAAATGAAGGAATTAATTTATTAATCTATTAACTATATAAAAATATTGAGTGTATTTACAGAGATATCAATATGTAATACTCAAAAATATCAAATTGAATTAAAATAAGACAGGTAATAATTATTACAATACAGCTGAAAGGCGATACACAAGTTCAAAGTTCTAAACAGAAATTTAGTGAAGGTCATTCATCACATAGCTTCTTCAAGCAGAATGATGGAGTTATGTGCACAAATAAAAAGATTTCTGTTAAATCAGAACACTGAATTAAATGTAATCTACACAAGTGATTCATGCTCATGAGTTCAACTGATACATATTCAAATTAAAGAAGTGTCAAATTATAATCACTTACTGATGCAGACTTGCTTCACACTTAGGAAATAAATTCTTTAACTATTTCTGTGCACACATCTCTGTATGATTGACTAACTTCTATAATTATTTAAAGTTTGTGTTTGCACTTTGTGCTTCACAATTTATTACCAGCATGACATTTTTACCCTGTTTGATAGTGCAGTTATAAAAAGAAAATTCCCCTTGTGTATGTATGTTCATCTTCTTCTCCAAAACTATTCATTTTTATGTTCTTAATTCTCACCTAGATCATTTTGGTTAACTGCTATATTCTATGTGGACAACATGGCATGGTGAATGTTTATGATCAAGTGAAGAATTTACTTTTGTATGTGTACACACACGGGCACAAATACATAGATAAGAATCTCTTCTCAGACCTTTAATAACTGTGAACACTGCTGAAGTATTGGACAGAAGACTCCAGAGAACATTTCATTCTGGACATTTAGACAAGATGTAAGATGGATCTCTCTGTGTGATGTTCTTCATAATAATCTCTTAGGAGATAATGTGCCTAAAGGACATATCCTTTAGAGCTTTAGAAAGAGAAGGGAATAAAAGAAATTCTTGCTACGTAGACTATTTTTGAAATAATGATTAATAGTACCTAGTTCATTATCTGTACACTGATATTTGTATATCAAGAAAATAAAAAACTTATTTAGGGACATTTGCAACAACAATGAACAGATGAATTTAATTAAGTCTTATTTCTTGTTCTCCTGAATTACTAGGAGAATCTGGAACAACTTACAAGTGGCAATACAAAACATAATCACTGCAATTTCTTTCAGAAAACTCTCAGATTATTCCATAAGCATAGTGGTGAAAAAAGAAGTACTAACTAAAATAAAATCAGAAGTCAAAATTCTGGATTATTCAGACTATATTTTGAAGAGTTAAGTCTCTTAATATCACTGTGTGATATTTAAGTGTCAATATCACTATCTGAAAACCCGTGTTCAAATTAATAATGAAATATATCCTTGTCAGCTGTAGTGGTTTGGCCTTGGCTGGGTGCCAGGTGCCCACTACAGCGCTCTATCACTCCCCTTCCCAGTGGGGTAGGGGAGACAATAAGATGGAAAACAACACATAGGCTGAAGTAAAAGCAGTTTACTAAAGCAAAAAAGGAGCAAAGCAAGAGTTTGCACACAGACAAGCAAAAAGAAAGGTTAATCTCTACTTCCCATCAGTGAGCGGTGTTCAGACACTTCCCGGGAAGCAGGGCCTCAGCACACAGAGTAGTTCCTCCAGAAGGCAAACATTGCAGAGTAACAAACTCCACCCCACCACCCACCCATCCTCCTCTCTCCCTGGACTTTTATATCTGAGTTGACGTCACATGGTATGGAATATCCCTTTGGCTGATTTGGGTCAGCTGGCCTGGCTGTGTCCCCTCCCAGGATCTTGCCCACTCCCAGCCCTCCTGATGGGGGAAGGAGTGTCAGAGGGACAACACTTCTCAGCAGTAGCCAAAACACTGGCGTGTGATCAACACCCTTCCAGCTACCAGTGCAAAGCACAGCACTGTGAGGGCTGCTAAGGGAAGGGTGAACTCTCTCTTGGTCAGACCCAACACACCAGCCATCATGTGGATCCACACTCAGTGTTGCTTACTCATCTGTGGACATCACCCAAGCCCGACAAGAAGAGAACATGCCATAAAAATTCAGAAATGTGATCAGGACATTTTTGCTGTGTTTTCTACAGGATGTCAGATGAAGACACCTTACTTACAAATTATGTCAATCAAATGTTCTGTCTTCATAAACAGGGGGAAAATAATTTATTAAAAAAATAATTGATTGATTGATTCCTCAATTTTCACAATCATGTTTAGGGACTATTTTTGCAGAATCACAGAATTAACTAGGCTAGAAAAGACCTCTGAGATCATCGATTCCAACCTATGACCTACCACCTCCTCATCAACTAAATCATGTCACTGAGTGACTTGTACTTCATTGGAGTTATAATTTTTGAAAAAAAAATTTGAACATATATTCAGTACTGTGTGAACAACTTCTAAGTTCTTCTTAAGCAACGTTATTATAATCTACTCATTGGGAACAACTTTGCATAAACCCACAAACTTCATCTTCACCAGAGTAAGCTGAGAAAACTTGAGAAAGTGTAGAGGTTTAAAGCCTTGCTTAGAGCTGATTTTTTTTTTTCTATCTGGAAATAAAAGATTGCATATAAATATTGGAAATGATATTAAGTAAATTATTAGGAGGATTAGAAGGATAGCAGAAGAATAAAAAATAAGCCTGACCCTCTTTTGCAACCTGGAAAAAGCTTCTCTGAGACTTTAAGGCTCTTTTGCCTAGTTTTGGAATGAATGATGAAACTGAACAGTAACATTAATTGTATATGTGAAGAATCAGATTTTGTTGTGCAGGATGTTAATGATTGCTTTAGCAAGAAGAAAGGAGTTACTATGTAATAACAGGTGTTAAAATAAGGGATAAGTGTAAGGACAGCTACATAGAATGTGAAATTTTAGACAAGACAGACAATGAAACAGAAAACAAACTATTTTGTCACTAAACCAGCACTGAAACATTTGATATCTGTATTACGTATGTTGAATACCAGCCTAATAAACAAACATCTAAATGCCACAGCATCAATTGCAAGTTTCTGCTGTCAAAGAATAAGGAACAAAATCCCTAAAACAAGTCAAAACAAAAAGATTTTTCCTTATTTGGGAATTTTGAATCTTCTAGACAGTTTTCTGATAAAACAAAGTAGCGCCACGTAAAATTGCAACATATTAAGAGTTTCTGATTGCAAGATATACTTTGTATATTTAGGCACCCCTGGGAATTATTTTTTTCATTTCTATGATCTAAAAACTAAAATGCATGTGTCAAAGGCATTGGGATTTTATTTTGTCTCCTGTCAAATATTCTTTTCCAGTAAAAACACAAACAGTATATTTAGTAGTATATTTGCTAATAAAAATATATTTTAATGCTTTTGAAAAAAGTAATAACAAGATGTATACATTAACAAACTTCAAATAACTTTGATTGGAACACTTTTTGTATGAGTTAATAAGTGAGTAATAGAGTCTTGTTAATAAAAAAATGACAAATAATAAAAATGCTAAACAGCTATTGATTAAGAAACACTAATGTAAATCACAAATAATTATCTCACCACATAGAAGTCTCAGTAATACAATTTGCAAATTAGCAGTTCTTTTAAGAGACCATTGATATATTTAGCTTTGTACATGAAAGGTGTTGCAAGATATTGCAATGAGAGTGACTCAATAATTAATAAACTTAATAAATAAATAAATAAAGTGATTGTCAGTATCTAGTCACTGGAACTGTCAACTGCAACAAAAGTGTCTGATTCATCTCTAACCTTCTGGCTTTCAATTATGATCAAACAAAGTCTGGATTACTATACTTCCCTTTTCTTCAGAGCTCAGTCATTATTTTAAAATCTTAGTCTTGCCTTTGTGTTATACATATTTAATAATTCAGGACACTTTTGGAAGCTTTTTATTGAATTGCTGTGGTTTAAAGGTGTATTTGTCTAACAACAAGCACTTCTGTCACAAGAACCTAAAATTTATCATGTCCCAGTTCACATGTGGAAGAGTTAGGTCTTTCAATGGTCAGCTGCAAATGGCAATTCATATCTACTTCAGAATAATTTTCATTGTCAAAGTAGAGGAATTTCCATTTATTTCTACTTTGTCTCAGTGATTATTTTTTCTATTTCTTGTTTGGGCCACAATCAATAAAAAATTAAACTTTGAGTTCCCAAAAGTAACACTAATTCATATTAACCTCCAGTGACTCAGGAAGTTTTTGATAATGTAAGCATGGAAGTAATTTGGAAGGATATTAAGATATCATGCATGAAAAGCCACATAAATATGATGACCAGAGTAATAGAAAATCAGATAAATTATAGAGGGCAAGATCATGTCCTTGAGGACTAATAAGAAATTGTGCTACAAGCCTATTAATTGGAACTGACTAGTGTGAAAAGATTCTCCTTTTCCATCATCTTATGGTAGGTTATAAAATTGCAAATAATTCACTAGTGAAATTTTAAATGCTATCTCAGAACATACAGAGAAGCATCCAAGCCATAGCTTGTAGCATAGGGCACCAGTACAACAGAATATTGTTCAGTTTATGTTAAAAATTACTGGTGAGACCTTATAATATAACAAATAAATAAATTAAATTAAAAGAAAAAGAATTTTTCCTGTACATGCCTGTAGACCAAGAAAATTTAGTATGATGGTGGAATAAATAACATCTTTTGCCAAAGAAGGGAAAAGTTTTTGTCTTATATATAAAAAAGATATAGATATTAAATAAGAAGAGAAGAAGAAGGAAAATAAGAAGCACAATCTGAGCTTGAAGGATAAATTACTGACTATTAGTATATTTAAATTAGAAATTAGAAGATTTTCTAAAATAATAAAGCATTGATAGCAGCCTTTTAGCAGGAGCATCTAGACAACACAATAAGAAGAACATTATTTATAGGATTAATCTAAGTCATTTTATGAAAGGGGTTTAATAACTGAACTTAAAAACATTTCAAGTACTTTAAAATCATATTTTAAAAAAACCCTCAAGAAAACAAAAAAACCCAACCAAAACCAGGGCCAAATACAAAGTTCTGAAAGAAAAAAAAATTAGAACATACTTGGATTGTTAGTTTTAAAGCAAAGAGGAAGCCACCTCATACACAGCTTGAATACAACATCTGCCATCCTGGAACATTCCTGTGTTATGCATGTTACTCCTGTTTTTCACAATGACAGTATTGACCATCATTATCCTAGAGTCCTCATGCTTTCCTCAACTTGGTTTGAAGAAGCTTGTGTCTATACAAATCCTGTGATGCTGTGCTCTCCTGCTGACTCTTAATACTGTATGTCTATCTTTACCTTTTCTGTTTTTTCAAATAAATTTGAGTGGCCTAAACAAGAAAGTATGTCAGTAGTGAAAAACAATAAGTGACTAAATAATTACAGAAGCACCTTATGCACTTTAATGTCAAGAGATTAATACATTTCTAATCTGATTAAAAGACGAGCAATTTTTCCAGTAATGAGAGCAGCCAATAACAAAAATAGAAAGCTTTTTGTTATTCTTCATGTTTCAATTGCACAAATTTGCTACTATCTCTTCTGTGTTTTTTAAAAAAGATTATGTTTGTCTCTACATGACAAAAAATAGGCATGTTCTTATATGTTCTTATAATCAAGAGGATCATTATGAACTGGGGTTTTCTGTACAACATAATATAGCTGAAGAAAATGAGAAGAACTGACTCCTGATATGTATAATATTAGCAATTTTGTTCTTCTAAATGTTTTAACTTACTCATTGCACATTGTATTTCTACAATCAAATGAAATGGGATTGTCACACTATGTAGTAAAAGTACATAAACTCCTGAACCACATTAGCTATTCAATGTTATAAAAATTCACACGCACTTAATTTTTCTTAGCTTCTGCTGAGCACAGAAAACTTCTCAGAACATGCCCTTTCTTAGCAAAGCAAATCAACATGGTCTATTAGTTATATTTGCAGAAACCAGTTGGACAGTTACACTTCAGGAATAGCTGTTAGCATGCCCAAATACTGCCGTGTACAGACAGGTGTACATAGTAACAGGGCACAGCTTATACAAGTGATGATTTTTCAGGTGGAAATAACCTAAGATTGTTTTCTTTATAAACAGAACAAGAGCAAAATATCCTACATATAACTGAAACCATTAAAAAAAAAAATCTGTTTTTGCTCATTTGTATAGGCCTACAAATGACGTAGTGTATGAAGACATGGTCAAAATCATAGGTAGGAAAGCAATAACATTAGTGTGTCATGGCCCTGAGCACATCTCACCTTCTAGGAGTTCAGCTGGCTGAATCCAAGAGGAATCTAGATCTCCTCCACTGGTAGGAGCTATCAATAAAAAAGTTGGAAGGTTGCCCCACCTTTCCTTAAGATCTGCTTTTAATTAATCAGAGGCATGACCAATGGCCTCACGAGCAAGGAGATTTGATGTGGATTTAGAATGTTAGAGACAGGATCCAGTGTGTAGGCAGGGAGATCAGGGTCAGCCCTGGTGTGGTGCTGGTCTGTCATGACATGTCCAAGACCAAGTTAACCAGGGGGATCACATCAAAATTGAGAAGATATAACCAGTGCAGACATAAATGCAACACAGGGCATCAGTAGCTTCCAACAACAGTAGGAGAATTCTAGCTGTTTTCAGAACAGCTCTTAAAAGTGATGGGATTGACCTTTGACTCAACCAATTGAATTTTTTAATTTAGACAAACTCAGGATTAGAAACCTGATGTTGGGCAGCAATGTGGAGACAGAAACAAAGACCTGGTGATGAATGAAGAGGATAAACAGAAATTTGCGTATAGCCTGCAAATTGGAAGATGTTGTAAATATATTCTACATAGAGATACCTTTTTCTTGCTGTGGTCTGTCAAGAATGCTCTCTAGTATTAGCTGTTCAGATTACTCCCTGCTGCATCAATAACTAGTCACTGGGAAAATGCCTGCTAGTATCAGTGACAATGTCAGCATCTATATAAATAACTAGTCCCATGTTTTCAGATCAATATAATTGTATCTTACCTCTTCAAATATTAATTTATATGTAGAAGTGAGGTCAATAAGATCAGAAGTAAACTCAATGCAATTACCTCCAGGCAAAATCCTTTTTTTTTTTTTGAGCTGTTTTGGCAAGGTTAATGAGATAAAAGAAATATGAAAATGAGTCTGGACTATGTGAAAAAATAAAGCCAATCTTTAATTTTATTAATCAGCCTTGTACATAAACAGCTGCCATTGAAGATTGTGGAGTTTAAAGGATTTACATCCATTTATCAATTCTAACTTTTCTTGTGGTTGTTATAAATTCTGTATGTTCTGCTCTTCAAACTCTTACTGCAGAAGGTTAGCACTTGAAAATTTTCCTGTATGAATGTTAGATAATAGTTATTAAGTTCATTTATAACAGTGAATGCTTTTACAGCCTATGCTTAGCCAGTTTGATGTGATCCTATTTACTGCAGAGATTCTTTAAAAACTCAGATTGATCATGAATAGAAGAGTGATGGGTAAAATAGATGAGACTAGTGAGATTGGGAGGATCTGTTCTCATAAAAATCAGCAAAAACTTAGTTATTTGGATTGATAAATATGAAAAGTAATTTCTATTTCTGATTGGATTTAAGGATTTTCAAATTCAGGGGGGGTTTTATGTGCAATATGAAGCATTGGATCAGCTGCTGATGGTTAGAGGTCATATCTTTCACAGTTATTCCTTCTGTTGAGTTGCTATTAAGCATAAATAATATATTGGCCATACTCTTTGTCAACTTGGTTTCCCAAACACTGAGGTCAATGCACTTTTTACACTTAAAATAACCCCCAAAACTTTGTAGGCAATGGGAAGAGATGAATGATTCAGTTGTCTTCTGAAGCTGACAGTGATATGCACTGAGGTGGTATGGGCAGGTAAGTTGCTAGCTTAGCTCATTCAGATAAAGTTCTAGCATTAGATTAGGAAATGTGAACAGCAGATACCTGTTCCTAAAAAGTTAACTTATAGGGTAACGCTCTTAAGTCAATACCCTTTATCCTAAACTGGGATAATTAGGAAATTGTAAAAGATAGATTAATGCTTACACACGTATCACTGGACAGTCAGAAACAACACAGGAAGAAGATAAAATAAAACTTACAGGAAAGACCTACCAGAAATTTCGCTCCTGTGAAAGCAACCTCCATCAAATATAAGTGAATAATAATATAATAATGCTGTGTCAATATATAATATTTGTAAAACTGTATAATAATACCTGTTGAGATTCAAAGAGTAGGTCCTCTTTAGGGTAGATAACAACTTGAATACACTATTATTTTTTTTTTTCACACAGACAATGATATTGCTGATTTTTTGTGTAATTCTAGAAGCTGACTCTGAATTATTTCAAGGCCTGGAATTTAGGTTATCCTCTTACTCATAATAATACTCATAATACTCAAGTCAATAGGCCATTATTCATTGATTGCTAGTATTGCCTCTTTTTTTTTTTCAATGAAAGGGATAATGGATAATGGTCACAGTAATTTCTGTCAAACATGGCAAACACACCTTTTTAGCATACTTGCTTCATCTACTCAGTAAACATGCTGCTCAATACCTACTTTTCACTTTATCCCATTAGGATTCAGAGGTGCAGATGTGCTCATAGTCTGCTAAATAACAAGAAATGCCTAAAAGTTTGTGTCAAGAGTATGTCTAAATCCTACTGAGGTGCTTAAAATAAATAGAGTGTACAGCTAAAATCGCTGGAATTAATGTAGGACTATTCAACAACCTATGATAAACAAGAACTTAAATTCCACTCAGAATTTATTAGTAGGTCTGGACTTATGAAAACCACAAATCTTAACTATTGCTCTTTAGCTTCATATTCTAACTAAAAGGAATCTTAAAAATAGCTTTTTCTTTTTTTCAATGTGTTCAAAACAAGGCTTGCAATCACATCTATCCATTCTCCAAGTAAACACTGGGTTTTATTTTCCCATGTACAGTAGAGATCATAAAGCAGTTTACAAGCAAACTGGGCTTCCTCTGATTTAATCATCAACCAAAAAAAGGCAAAATTCAATTATAGATTAAATAATTATCTAAAGGGCAGAAAAAGACTCTTGTTGGGGGTCAGATTGAAGTTTGCACAGCTACCGCAAGAGAAATAACACCTTTTTTCAAATCAAGAGAACATGACATACTTATTAGAAATAATTTGCTGCTTAATTCCATAATACTATTATTAATTTTATTTTTTGCTATGACATTTTGGTTATATTTATTCTGTCTTGCAGAATGAAACCTATTTCATGGAATGAACAAATATATTTTTCTCTCTATTTTCTCTTGTTTTCATAGTAACATAACTACAGATTCAAGGAAATGTAGTTTCTTTAATCTTTCTAATGAAATGAAAGTATTCAATATGCTTATTACTGCTCTCACATCTATCACCATTTCATATTAAGATATGATTATTTCCTCAATCAACTACAGAAACTCCCTAAATATATCATTCTGGTTATTTACTTACCAGCCTAATATAACCAGACAGATCAATTTCATACATAAATCTGTTATCCAACATCATGTACAGTCTATTCTTCACAAGGATGATAAGGAAAATCCAGCTTCCTTCATGTTTGGGCTTTCAAGGTTTTACAAAAATTATTCCTACTATATTGAATTTGATTTTTTTGAGAGCCAACATAAGTAGAAATGGTGAAGCAGAAATCAAGTTGTATAACAGAAATAGTCTTTCCAATTTCAAGTAGTTTTTTATATCCTATATATGAATTAAGACTTGAAAATCACCAAAGCACAAAATAAATTGTTTAAGCTGCATATATTGGCAGCAAGTTTTCTGATAGATTCCTTGAATATTTTGCTCTCAAATACTATACATACTTACACTTTACAACTTAATATTTAACCCTATTTTTTCCACATAGCCTTTTGAAAAATATGAAATAAAATCCTCCAGAAGACAAACAGCAATAGGCAACGATAACTGATCATTTTCTGATGTGAGGCATGTTAGTATTATAAGTAGCATTTTTTAACCATTACTGATGTTTCATTGGCAGAAATCAGTCACTAGGTCCAAATTTTAGCTGCAAATGGAAGACAAATCACTAACTTTCTCTCCAGATTTTGATTATTTTGCCAATAAGTGTGCTAAGAGATGAAGAAAATGTTCAGAGAAAACCTTCCCACCTGCCGATGTCAGAACCAAAATCACTTGCCCTCTGTGGTTTCAATGACTGATCTGCAGTATCTATCCCAGGTTTGAAACAAGTTTTCTTTTTTGCAAGGCACATCTCTCTCCAGACCCTGCTGCTCTCTGCTATAGAAAATATTTTGCTATCCCTACAAATGCCATGAGACTGTAAGATTTTGATCTAATTTTCCATTAAAAGAAGGACATAAGTCTCTTGTGGGCACTGGAATTTTGGGAAGTGGGAATGAACAGGTAGAGAAGAATTGGGAAAAAAGAAACTCATGTAGTATTTCATTTGCCAGACACAGCCAGCTACAGAAAACTCTACACTGCAGGATGCAGTTGAGCTGATCCACACAGTTTATTGCCACTATGAAAGAAGTGGCTCATCCTCTGTGAAAGGAATAATATTCTCAGCTTCTAACCACCATATCTCAGACTAGAAATCCATAGCATTTTCTTAGGAGTTTTCCGTTCAAATGATATGAACTATTAAAATGCATATGCATGCATCTCCAAACATTGACAGATAACACCTCAGCTCCACAGGACCTAAAAAATGTTAAAATTGTTACTTGAGGGACAGAGGAATATCATATATGAAAACCAAAATTATCTGTATAACAGTCATATTTTTGCATGAAACTTAATATATAATAATATGTAAAATATGTAATATTATTATCTTCAAGAAAAATATGAATGAGAGAGGATCTGCAGTTCGAAGTACCTCAGCAATTTTTGAATATTTTTCTCTAGCCAGTTCAGCTTGATGCTGAAAACTAGCAAAGTTCTGATGAAAATAAGAATCATAGCATTGAGGAGGCAATGAGGACTATGTAATAGATTTCACAATGAGACTACAACTTAAAGACACATCTTTAAAATGTCAACTCCATACTTCAGTAACCACTGAAAAATAAGTTTTATAACTCCATTTTCCATTCACATGTAGCAGCAGGTGGCACTAAGGAGAATGGGAAATGAGTTACTTCCAATATTTCCGTTTAGTAGCTTATAAACTATAATACATTGAAAGCATACAGAAGATTCATTTCTCTCAGAAGACTTTTTGAAATATACTCTTATCCCCAGGAGATAATGAAATGTTATATTTTGCCTTCCTAATGCATATTTGCCTGACTTTAAACTCCATCAAAGTCCTGGCACACACCTGGCATGGGTAAAAGCAAGACTACACAACAGCACAAAGTGCTCGCCACTGTCCAGCAAAACCTCCCTTTGGCTGGGAACTGGGAAGGATGGATTCTCAATCTAACACTTACATACCAGCAGCAAATTTCTTTTTAACAAGGGAATTCTCTGAGGGACACTTACTGATTTCCTGTTCTCTACTTGGAGGTTCAAAGGTCCATAAAACTGACTGAAGATCACTGCGTTGAATATCTGAAAAGATGTTGTGGTGTTACATCTGGAGTTTGAATGCTTTACCTAGCATTACCAGCTCTGCATGTTCAGAATTCATGAACTGAATCCCACTAAGCATAGCAGACTATTGACAATCATAAGAATAAAGTGGAACCAGCCCTGCATATTTGGTGCTGAGTCTAGACTTAGTTCACATAGCTATTTTCTCCAATGCAACAGTTAGAAAACATAGCTTCAGCTGGAACACTGAACTTGCCATAAGTTCCAAAGCATGGCTATCTAGGACAAAAACTTTACATAATTCCGCATGAGGGTGTCAATCATCACTGAAAGGTAAATGCACTCTCCTCCAGAAAATTAAAAAAGCCTATTCTCTTTTAGGTTGTAGTACCAAAATGGATTTTAAGTTTCAGTCCCTGTGAGCATTACTTTGTGGAAACCACTTCATAATAGTTTGTCCCTCACTTAGGCTGTATCCTCAGTGATCCATAGTAAGATTCACAATTTGAAAAGCAATGAAGAATATGGTACACTCTAATTGCCTCTTGACTGCAGGTAGGTTATTGAATAGGCAAAATCAATTTTACTATACAGTGAGCAGGCAGGGAATTAAGGCAGTCTTATTGAAGAGCTGGTCAACAGTCATTTCCAATTGAAGAGTTTTGCATCAGAAAATGCTAATTTGCCCATTACACATTTACTTCCAGTCAGGACTGTCCAGCGTTCTGAAAATGTACGCAAAAAGGAAATAAAAGCTGCAGAACCAGTCTAACGTGCACTTTATATAGAGGACTAGGGAGAATTAAAAATTTTATAACTTCAATATACTCACTAGTTTGTTATGTTCTTGTGAATTAGAAGAGGGGATAAGAGCACCTTTGGGTCTTTGTCTGTAGTACTTCCCTTCCTATTATGTTCTTATTGCAAAAAAACGTATTATACAATTGTTTTGATATATGTATCCAGACATTTTTTTTTCCAGAAAACCTGTTGTTAAAATTACAGGTTTTATTTATGTGGCTTATAAGAATAGTTATTCTTTTCTTTCTTTCTTTCCCCCAAACCCCCTCCCCCCTCTCAAAAAAAAAAAGAAAGACTCCCTAAATGTGACGGAACAGGATTTTGGAAGGAAATACTTTTGTGAGATGAATATCCTGCCTTAGAAAACACTCTTCTTAATTCTCTGTCATTACTTGTTCTTTTCTAATCCCCTCCTCTTAGCTCAATGCAAATACACCTCCAGATAGGGAATATACTATTCCATATTTGAGAAGCTAAATTAATTTTGAGGAATTGCAACCAAATTGCTACTCCATGAATGTGATCGTACAGGATCTTGGAGTAAGTTTCTGCTGAAAACATTGAGCAATTTAGTATAAAATTCAATTTTTTCCAAATCTGATCATGAGAATGGCAACTTGGTTTGGGGAGAGTACACATAACTCTTTAAGGAAGACATAAATTACTGATAGAAAAATAGCAAGACAGCTATTATAGAAACATATTTAAAAGCAGGTTTTATAGAAATGCAAATTTTATTAAAAAATCTAAGATTAAAAACCCCCTAAAATTCCTGTTTTCTTTCATTCTCTTTTATCCTTTCTATCGGTTTGGTAGCATCTGTAGTAACAAACTGCTTCTGACTCTGCAGATGGTCACATTGCTTTCTGTTTGCAAGCATGGAATAAGAAGGTAATAGATCTCCCAAGTGCTGTAGTTTATATTGAAATCTAACACTGCTCTTGAAAACAAACACCAGTTGTCAGTTCTTTGTGTTATGGGACATCCTGTAAGTTTTATTTGTCACTAGCGAAACAAGTTTTGTCCATAAGTTGCTGAGAAGGATAAAGATCTACCTGGACTTTGAGGACTAGGCAGACTACTACTGGTCTGGTCCAAAGTGACATATCTTTAGTGTTCTATTTTAGATTTATGATATCTCCTCCTTTGAAGGAAATGTTGCATTTTCACAAAACACTTTCTATTGCAATCTTGCAATCTTTCTATAGATGACCACTACAAACCACTGTGCCATATTTAGCACCAACACACCTAGTGTATGCACAGTAGAGGAACAGCTGAAAAGGCTGTTGTCTTTAAAAGTACTTACTAACTAATAAATAGACAAGCATAATGAAATGCCAGGTACTAAAAGAGAAGTATTCTGCACATGACGCTGACAACTTCTTTTTGCCCTGTTTTTTGTTTATTTGTGGGGGGGTGGGGTTTACTTATTTTTCAGAATGGGGTGTTGTTTATTTTTTTGTGGGTTTTTTTGGGGTGTTCTTACCAGCAGCCATTCTAATAGCAGCAGAAATTCATCCTTATCCAGAGAAGTTTAAGTAGATATTTTGATTCCCCTGACAGAAAATGTATTATGGCATCTTTGGTATTTGAAGGAGACTTGAACAGTCAAAGAATAAATGCCAATGGTGGCACCAAGCAATAAAAGGGAGTCATCCTGCTCCTTCAGAAGGAGGGAACTGCCAAGGAAGTTACTCACGCTTTTGCCATCCATCAGGTCACTCTTGCTTCCTTATAGTTGTACTCATGCCACCTCAGCACAGCATCCCCCAGGACATGTAAAGGTCTTAAATTTGAGTTTTAACAGATTATCTTTAATTAAGGATGATTAGGATTGGACTCCAGATAGCAACAGCCCAAAAAGACTTTCATATCCTTTAGCCTAAGGCAGAAGTATGAAAATGTAGCAGAATTTCTACAGATTTCAACACGGTCAGAATTTGTATATCACATAGAGTATGTGAGAGCTACATACATTATGTATGTGAGGCAGCTACTCACATCACAAAGCATGGGGGGCTCGTTGCTCTGTTAGTGAAACCTGTGTAGGAGGAAAAAGTGGTTTGAACGGTGATGTACAAAGTTGTGAATTTCCCTACCACCCAAAAGACACTTCCAAGAATGGAAGGTTTTTCTGACAAAGAACACTAAAAGACTGAAGGATGATATCAAAAGCCATAACCTTTGATTCTCCAGGAATAATTTTTGACACTGTTAGATATCAGACCAGACCTTTTTCTGTTTATTCCTAAGCTATGCACAGAAAATAGAGATAGAAAAAATGGTCACTCCTGAAAATGTTGATTGATTTACAATCAAAGAATATATGTGTTCTTAACTTATTTGAAAAAGTAATGAAAACTTGCATCTCGTACAAATAATTTTGTGCAGGTAAGTATATAAATGGATGACCTATTCATCCTTGAGATATTGCAGTTCATCATGTGGTATATTGCTCTAAATCCCCATCTGTTTCATTTTATATTAGTATATTGGACTATGAAGCATGACATTTCAGACTTCTGATGCACAGTTCTTGTCAGATTTAGCTTCAGTGGCTCAAGAGGTCACTGTTTGCCCAGCTGGAAGTGGCAATCTGCTCAGACACCACAATGAAAGTTGACAGAAACCATGCATTATTATACCCACATGTCAGCCCTGTTTGATTTTCTGAAATGGCCTGGAGGCATTCTCACAATACAGCATAGCAAAGATGCTGCCTCCTAGGTGAATCTGTTAAAGCAAAGTCAAACTCCTGGTTTGCATCACTGGTGATTCAGTTTGCATCAACTGAACAACTTTGTCTTGAAAGTCTCTGATAGAATCCATCTACTTCCAGATACAACAGATTTACAACTTAGAAAGCATTAACAGGTTGACTTAAAAAGCCTCAAGGTGTTGTGCTGCGGTGATGGTTTCAGCTCTCACCTTAAATGCAATAGCTTTCCTTTTGCATGGTTGAAATACAGCCCAAAATGGAACAGAGAGTGTCCTTGAATGCATGGTAATTAACAGCAATTCAGGTGCATCTAGAAAATCAGGAAGTCAGAAGCACTGGATGCTTGAAAAATCTGTTCTTAACCAACCATGCATGAAAGCTTCTCAAAATTTTGTATCTGATCCTACCAATCTGTACAGTCACTTTTCATCAATGACATCTTCCAGTCCTTATATCATCAAAACTCTCACTAGCTGAAACTGAATTCCAAGATTATGTTGACTATGGTGTAAGTCACTCATTTCATTTTTTGTCTTGATTCAGTACATTTCAGATTCATGTAGCAGTGGATGTATCCTTAGGAGATTGAAGGCAATGCAGCAACTTGCAAAAAAAAAACCAAAAAAAATCCAAAGATTTTCCTTTTAATTTTTTGTAGGGATTTGTTGTTTTTTTCTGTCTTTCTCTCTGTGTCTAAAGAGCAGGGACCAATTTAGTAATAAAATATGTTTCCAAACATATCATAAAAGTCATAAGATTTTAAGGTTTGCTCATCATGAATGCTTTCTTTGTTCTTTAATGATACAGCATTTTGGCTGTTAATTTTTTCATTTAGTTTCCTAGAATAACAGCCATGGAAATTGTTTTTAAAGTAGTTTCTCTAACTAGGAACAAAAGAGGAGGCATATAAACACCATTCAGCATCCTTTTCTCCAGGTTAAACAACCACAGGCTCCTCAGCTGCTCCTCAAAAGTCTTGTGGTCCAGACCACCGGCTCTGTTGCCGTTCTCTGGACACACTCCAGCCTTCTTTCTTGTAGTGAGGAGACCAAAATAGAATCATAGAATTAAATCACACATGCTTTTAAATGAAATCAATACATTGAAAGAGGGAGAAAATAAAGTTGAATGCTATTTTCATTTTAATTTATGTTTATGTTAGATAAAAGGCTTAAAACAAGTATATGTGACATTGAGGCTTTTCTTAGAAAGAATTTTCTCAATTTAAATATTCTTCAGTTGTTTTAATACAAGAGACATTATATTTTATACATGAGAAAAAAGACAAATAATATACACTTGAAAGCCATTTCTGAGTGCTTTATTTTCTGTTAATATGCTATCCCGAAACATACAATAACATTTAAATTATCCTCAGAGAGATTTTTGTAACCATATTTCATATTTCTTGAATTTTAATGGGCAAAACATCTGAACTTCTGTTTTGCAGACCCTTAATTTTTTGTTAAATTAGCCATAACATCTCAGAGGTTAAGGTTTAAAATTTTCTTTATGCTAGGCCCCTCAGCACTACTGAATTGTGAAGTGCAATATAACCCTTATTCCCATCAAAAATTTACCTATTCCGCCATATGTGCTTTGGATGCCTCTCTGTGGGGTAAGAGCCCTCAGTCATTGGGTTATGGTTGTTGCTTATGGAGGATCCACAGTAAAGAGAACTCTCCTCAACCCCAAGGTTCAGCCAGAACGATCTTAAGTTGAAAAATTTTAGTTTTGAATTTTGGTGTACAGTGGAGGATAACAAACTCCTTATCTGAAAATAAAGGGATTTTTTTAATTTTAAATCAACATTTCTTATGGAAAATGCTTTATAATTCTTCCTTTATAAATCACAAAGGGTCAATATGAGGTACTCATGCCAAGGACTGAGTAATTTAGCAATGGGCTAAAGAATGATTTCTGAAATAAATGAGTTCTCAATAGGCTTCAGCAAAACTGCACGTGAAATGTCACACAAGGCTGAAAGGTGATAAAGTTCATAGTATGATGAAGAAGCAGAATTATGTATTCCTGGTGAGATGTTTTGCTTGATAAGGAAGACACTAACTGCATTATGGACTTGCTGCTTCCTCTAAAATAGTAAAGTTTACATTATCAGTAACTCATATTTGAATAACAAAAACATGGATCATCCCAATAAAGATACTATCTAGGGTGAAAATTTCTAATTTGTGAGGAAAAGAAGTAAAAAAATTCAACCTTTGTCACTCAACAGTTTATCCAACCTTACAGCTAATTTTAAACTTTCTCTGAAATGAGGCCTGTGAATGAGGGACTGTAGAGGGCTGACACCAGCCAGAAGAGCAGCACTACACAGCCTCTTGCTCACTCCAGCCCCTGCAAGAGATGGGGGAGAGAATAAGAGACAAAATAAAGCAGCTCCTGGATTGACAAAAACATAATTCCAAAAATGGAGGGAAGAGGGAGGAAAAAACTCCCACCAAAATAAGACAATGCAAATGCATTCATCACCTTCAACAAGAAGATTGATGCTCATTTAGTCTCTGAACAATAATTTCTACCCCAAAACCCCAATTTCTTCCCTTTGTGTTGCTGAGCATGAGGTTAATGAGAGAGAGTAAGGAGTGGAGACTGTTCTGGGTCTGTCTGGAAAGAGTTAACTTCCTTCATAAACGCCTAGGTGGTGCTATGTTTTGGATTTATGGCTAAAACAGCCATGATAACACACTAGAAATAAAATCACAAAATCATACAATAACAGAACCATAGAATGGTTTTGTTTGGAAGAGACCTTAAAATCATCTAGTTCCAACCTCCCTGCCATGGCGAGGGACACGTTCCACTAGACCAGGCTGCTCAAAATCCCACCTTGAACACTGCCAGGGATGCGGCATTCACAACTTCTCTGGGCAACTTGTTCTATGCCTCATCACCCCCACAGTAAAGAGTTTTTTTCCTAATAGCTAATCAGAGCCTACCGTCTTTCAGTTTAAAGTCCTTAATCCTTGTGCTGTCCTTGTAAAGAGTCCCTCTCAAGTCTTCTTGTAGCCTCCTTTATGTACTGGAAGACTGATAGAAGGTCAGTCCGGAGCTTTCTCTTCTCCAGACTGCCGAAGCACCAGCTGTCTCAGCATGTCTTCATAGGGAAAGTAATCCAGCCCTCTGATCATCTTTGTGTCTCCTCTGGACCTTCTCGAGCATGTCCATGTCTTTTCTGTGCTGGTGCCCCAGATCTGGACACACTACTCCATGTGGAATCTCATGACAGCTGAGTAGAGGGGGAGAATCACCTCCCTGAACCTCTTGGTCGGCTGGGGAACAGGAAGCAAGGATATTAGGAGTTAGGACTTTAGTCTTCCCAAGTAATTTTTGCACATGATGAAACCCTGTTTTCCAGGAAGTGGCTAAATTATGATGGAAGTAGTGAATGAATTTCTTATTTTTCTTTGCTTCTGCACACATTTTTGTTTTGTCTATTAATCCCTCTCTATCTCAACTCACAGGTTTCCTGCTCTTGCTTTTCTCATCCTGTCCCCTATCCAGGAGAGAAAGAGTGAGCAAGCTACTAGATGGGTGTTGAGGTGCCAGACAATGTCAACCCATTGCAAGAGACCAGTGATTTGTTTTAATACCCTGAAAAGTGTTACTCCATCTGCTGTCTCTTGCATCGCACTTTGTTCCACAAAATTTTATATGTCTGTTATTTTGTCTCCATTTCCATGTTTTGTTTTTTACTTGTTTTGAAAATTAAAATACTGAAATGCAATCATTCACATAAACATGTTAACAGTCATCTAGTACATCAAGCAGCATCACTTTTATGGCAGCACTCTTGCATCTCTTTTCCCTTAGACTTTTTTTGCCATGTAATATTTCTCTGATCAAAAATGGATGAAGATTTAATATATCTATCCCAAGACCCTTTCAGAATCTGTCAAAAGTATTTTTAGACAAAAGTCTTTCCATTTATGACTTCTTTAATTTCTCTGTATTATCAGACACCTGCATCATAGAAATCTATTATGTGGTTTGTTACTTTGTCACTTAGCACAGATCTTGAGAGTTTAGATTTGAATTGACTTTAGCTTTCTTAACATTTCTTACTTTTCAATATCATTTATTGCTCCACACGATTTTGCTATTTATATATAATTTCACTAATTTTGTCACTCTGCTCAGTACCGCCTAAATTTTCTGATTTGTTACCCACTCTATTTATTTCTGTTTAAATGGAACACAATACGTATTATGTGGAGTTATATGGTTTATTCATATTGCTCTTTCTATGCCCAGTACAGACTTTCCTAAATATGGTGGGTATATTTTGAGTCACTAACATTCCAGAACATGTATCAGTCTGTCATCTTGAATCTTATCAAAATCAATAAACACAGATAATTCTCTAATTAGCAAAGATATTATGAGAGCAAATTGATATGTAGCTGGGAGAGCATATGAGGCTCAGGCATATACAGTCTACTTTCCTTGTAAATTATACTTTAGATCACCAGTGTGGAAAATATCATTTCACACTTGATTTGCCACTTTGGGGAAAAGAATATTAAGATTCACTTTTTCTTCCCAACCTTCACCTTCCAGGACTCATCTGACGTATTACCATGAGTATGGTACATACTATGTATTGCAATGAAGCTTCAGAAGTATGTTAAAAGGCCTATTTTTTCTCATCTGTCTTTCTATCTGGCATGTCACGTTGCCTTTTCTTTTGAGAACTAGAATGCTGACAATATCTATTTCCTTCATCTTATAATGCTTTAATATTATTTTCACCTCATCTGTTGAACACTGGTTAGAAGATCACTTCAGCATGAAGCAGAAATGTGGGTGGTAGGAAGGGTAAGGATAAGTTTTATTTTGATGTCAAGAACTTCTGGGGTGAGGGGTTCAGAAAGGGATCCCATAAATTAATCATGAGATTAAGTCTTCTAAAAAAGACAACTCTCTTGTGAGAGAAAATGTAATGAGAATTAATACTTCCTTTGAGGTGCGGAATTGCCACTCCCAAGTGTAAAAGGAATTAATGTGACAAGACTTCACTATAGACATAAATGTTCTACAGCTGAAGAACTGAGTGCAGCAGATGTGCAGCACAACTATCTATACTGGGGGAATTCTGACAGCTGTCACAAACTCTCTACTTATTGTCAAATGACTCTGTCAATCCCATTACTTACCTCCTTACATGTCAAGGGAACACTACAAGCTTTAAGCAAAGTAAAAGGTAGAGTTGGAGAATCTATCACAGTTCACTTGTAATACTTGTTTTATCAAATTAATATACAAACCTCATTTGTAGAAGTAAATCAAATGCAGACAAATCCAACACTTTAATCAAAACCACCAGGACTCATCTATGTAAATGACAAATGATATTTCAAAATCCTGGTAACCAACCTGTTTGCTTCATATCAGCCATAAAATATCACAGTTTGGGTAACAAAGAACCATTTAGCCTATGTTAGGATTAAGTAGTGCAACTAACTGAGAAATGTCTGAAATGATGTAAATTTAAACACTGTTAGTACAACAGAGGCCTGAACTGTGTCAAAGTTAATTTACTAAGTTAAAGAAATAATGAATGCCAACAGTGCAGAGCCTTGGTATTAAGCAATAAGGAAGGAAAAGGGACAGATAGGGCATTTGAGAGATCTGAATTCCAGAAGTCCATTTAAACTAGATTATGCCAATAGGAAACTCCTGCTTTGAATTTTAAAATGTCACACTGAACACATAAATGGAAAATATCTTTTATCATGTTCTTTGTAATCTGTGATTTATTTCCTATTAGAGACATGAAAAATGATCTGTTACAGCCAAATACCAATCAAAAAAGGCATTTTGATGGGGTCTGCATATACATATTTCATCTATTAATAAAGAAATTAAAGGTTAATGAAACTACGTGAACAATGTATAATGCTGAATTGTAAGAAGGTCACATGACCTTTTCTATTTCTGCTTGAGGCCCAATGTAACATTTAGATGCTCACAATATTTTCAAGCTTTATAAATGTTATATAATTAACTATTCTCTGCCTGGAGAAAGAAAAACCAATAAGCTTCAGGAGTGGATATAGAAACAATATAATATTAAATAATGTTTAATTTGAGAACTGATTTTATATTCAGTCAGTTCTGAAATTGCATAATTGCTGATAAGTATACCATATTCTGTAAAAAAAGGAAATGCCATACTTACAAGAGGACAAGAAATCACACCATACTTTTTTTTAATAACATTTCTTTATTAGGGTGTGTGAAGGGTTTACCAATATCAACTGTAGTATAGTTTATATTATTTAATGACACAAAACAAAAATAACAAAGTCTGAAATCCCTAATGAGAGCAAATGGAATTCACTGAAGTTCATTCTCATCACATAATCATAAGTAGTGTATTTGGAGAAAGAAATTGAAAGTGTGAGCTTCAGTTAAAAAAAGGTTCATTGACTCTTCCATCGTGCAAGAATCAGTGGATAGTGGATGGATAAATGAGGCAAAGCACACCATTAAATCTGAAAGACTGAGGTTTCAGAATGCTAAAAGAAGTCATGCTTTCAAAGATTTCTTTAAAATATGATGCATTATTTTCTTTGAAGTACTTTCCAAGAATAAGATGAGAAAAATTTCAATTAAAAGAAAAAAACAAGTATTGTAGAGATTACTGTAGGAGAATATACGCAGTTTACTGGAAGTCTGTTCATTCTCAGCCCTCAGTTTTCTTTCGAAAGATGAATTAAGAGTATATGGCAGATGTACTGAAAACAAATTAAGCATTCCCTATAAAACATCCACATCTAATCTTCTTTATTTATACCTGAGCATATGATCAAGTAATGACAGAATCAGAGAAATACAGAATGAGGGAAGAGTTGACATCATCCTCTAGAGGAAGAGACTTCCAGAGCTCTTCCAATCCAATCCTCCTGCTCAACCCACTTCCCCAGGATTGTGTCCAGATGGCCTTTGAGTATCCCCAAGGTGGGAGGCTCCATCAATGACACAGCCACACGGTGTCACTGAGGGGACACTGCTGCATCTTCCCCGAGCGTCCTGTGTCCGAACCAGCGCTCCCGGAGCCACTGTCGGCATTGTGGGTACTCAGGTGAGGCTACTGAAGCGCTCACACACGCACTCGCTATCAGCGGTGTGGTGGACACACACACACATGCAGGCAATATTCACAGTCATCAGTCAGGAGCAAAGGAGAAGAGAGGGGTCTTTCGTGTAGATTCTGAGGAGTTAATCAGCAGAGAGTCCAGAGATGAAAAGGTGGGCTTACAGGAGGATTCAAGGGTTTTAGAGGGAGGGTACAAACCAATCAGGATCAAGCAAAGGGATGGAGACAAGGTGGAGTGACATAGCAACAACAAATGGGGAAGGAGAAGGGAGGGACAAGAGAGAGGACAACGAATGGGGGACCGAAAAACACAGAACTTTCCAGAAATCCTACATAGTAAACAGGGAAACTGAATATGCAACAGGTTTAGCATAAAACGGGGTTGAGGGCCAAAGGGCCAACCGAAACTCATTAATCAACATAGCGTGGAACAGGCTTGTGGGAGCTCACCCCAACCATGGAGGAGATGTTACACTTTGGAGTCATCCCACCATGTATCATCATCTGGACTTGGGCTCTGTGACTCCCCAAGTGCCTGGTCTGCGGCTACAACCGCCGCAACACATCAGCATTCTGGATAATCTGTGTCAGTGCTCAGTCAACCTAACAATAAAAAAGTGTTTTCTGATGTACATATTGTACTGCCTGTGTTTCAGTCTATGTCTGTTACCTCTTGCCTTGTAGCTGGGCACAAAGAAGAGTCTGTCTTGGTCTTCTTTACTCTCTCCATTCAAATATTTTTACACATTGATAAGAATATCCCTTAGTTTTCTATTCAGGTTAAAGAGTCCCAGCTCTCTTAGTCTTTCCTCACAGGAGAAATACTTCAGTTCCTTAACCATCTTTGTGACCTTTCACTTGTCTTCAGGATGTCCATCTCTCTCTTGTACTGAGGAGCCCAGAACTGGACTCAAGACACCACATGCTGCCACACCACCACTGAGGAGAAGAATCACCTTCTTCAAATTGGCGCTGAATCTTCCAACTTTTTTAGGCTTTCTTTTTTGTTTAAGTTTTGCCAGGATCACTGTTCATCCATAACTTCTGGTGTTTTTGCCTGACTTCCTGCTCATTGAGGTGGACTGCTTTTGAGTGGGGAAGAGGAGACTGTTAAACCTGTCGGTTTGAGCCTGGCCGGATGCCAGGCACCCATGGAAACCACCCGTTCACTCCCCCCGCAGTTGGACAGAGGAGAGAAAAAAAAATTCAAAGTGTTCATGAGTTTGAGATAAGGATTACGGGAAAGGAGATCAGGCAAAACCAGGCTCAAACTTAAAAGATATGAAAGTAAATTTATTACACTAACAGAAACCGAACAGGATCATGCCAAGTCAAATGAGCTTTTGGAGAACACTTGCTGCCCTCCCACTCCCTCCTCCCATCTCTAGCTCCTACCCTAATGGTGCAGGGAGATAGAGAATAGGAGTTTTTTTGGTCAGTTCATCATCTGTGGCTTATTCCTGCTGCAGAATTGGAGTCACCTTCCCCTGCTGCTCTGTGGGGTCCCCTCTGGGAGACAGCTCTGCAGAACTTCTCCGACATGAGTCCATCTCATGAGCAATAGCCCTCTGTGAGCTGCTGCAGTGTGAGTCCATCCCTACAGGCAGCAGCATCCCTCAAGCTGCTGCGGCGTGGGTCACTCCCCCACAGGGTGCAGGCCTTTTGTCGTAGCCATGTGTTCTAGCTCCTGGCGTGGGCTCTTCCATGACTTCAGGTGGATCTCTGCACCCCTGTGGGCCTCCAAGGACTGCAGGGGCACAGCTGCTTCACCATGGCCTTCACCACCAGCTGCAGAGGAATCTCTGCTCCGGCTCCTGTACCACCTTCCACTCCTTCCAAACTGACCTTGGTGTCTCCATGGTTGTTTTCTGCTCACATCTTCTCACTAACCCCCTCTTCCTGGCTGGAATTTAAACTGCACCACCGGATTGGTTGGAATTCCTTCTTAAATCTCTTATCACAGAGGCATTACCACTACTTCTAATTGGCCCAGCCTTGGTCAACGGCATGTCCACCTTTGCAGCCGGCCAGACATGGGCTCTGCTGGACATGATGGTGGGAGCTTCTAGCAGCTTCTCACAGAAGCCACCGTTGTAGCCCCCCCACTACCAAAAACCAGGCCTTGCAAAACTATGACACAACCGTCTTGGGTCCCTCTCCATGGCAGGGCCTTATCCCATGGCCAGGATCCCATTGCCCTGAAGAGGCAAAAATCTGCTTGCCTGAAGTCCAGGATTATGATCTTGCTTTTTGCCCAGCTCTCTACTCTCAGGATCCTGAAATCTGCCATCTCATTCTACTGTAGTCAATGGTGCTTTCAACTTTTAGCTCTCCAATGAGCCCTCCTTTGTTAATGAACATGAGGTCCAGCAGGGCACCTCTTATTATTGGCTTCTCAATCACTAATAGTGGATTTTGCATAATATTGTCTTGCAATTTTCCTATACAAAATACTCTTAAAATCCTGTATATTTAAAAAACAAAAAAAAGAAAGATGGTCTTTTTCACATGTACTAACATAAGATTTTATGTGGTTAAACTTTTCATTTGATAACTCTGACAGGACAGGGAACAATGTATAGAGGTTATCGCATGTGCTCAAAAGACTATAAATATTGTGCTTAATTAAAAAAAAAATAAAAGAAACATTTCTGGGGTTTTGGGTTTTTTTCCTGACCTACTTTTCCAAAAAAAAGAAAGAAAACTGGTTTATTTCAATTTATTCAAGCATCTATTTATATACATGTTTCTACTTGTAATTCTCCCAAATGTTCTATGTTTGGGATTTTTCAAACACCAATATTTAATTCCCAGTGAAAGTTCAAGAACCTGTAAAAAACCCCCCAAAATTCCTAATTCCTTTGCTTTTGACTTGGTGTAAGACTCTTGAAAGCAATAGGTGTTTTTCCACTGGTTTCTCTTGACCATAGGTCAAGTCCTTAGGGGGAAACTGTGGAGAACTCTCATTTATAAAATATTTTGAAGCTGTATAAAATTTTTCTGAGCTTGACATGGGTAATTTGAGCAAAGCTCAGTTGCACTTGATCGCATGAAAGACTATTTCTTCTTTAATGGCCCAGGTAAGAGAAGAGAGTGAAGGAACTTGGATTGTTTAGTCTGGAAAAGGGAAGTCTTGAAGGGGACCTAACAGCAAGCTTTTAAAACTGCAGAGTAGGTTGCCAAGAAGACAGAGCAAGGTTCTTTACTGAGGTGTACAGTAAGAAAGTTAGAAACTGGAAAATTAAATAATATAAATTGGAAAGTGAGAGGATTCATTATGAAAATAATCAAGCATTGGAATGAGTTACACTTGCAGATTATTTAGCGTTTGTCCTTGGAGATCTTCAAATTCCAGTTGGACAAAACCCTGAGCAACCAGCCTAAATTCAGCTTTCGCCCTGTTTTGAGTTGGTGCCTGTACTAGATGTCCCCTGAGATCTCGTCTAACCTAAATGACTTCACGACTCTGATTTCTCCTGAGTGCACTGGATCTTTATAGCAGCTTCCATTACCATATATTTAATGTGAAAATTAGGCTGTTCACATGCACATAAACATAAATACATTAGTTCTCCCTGGTACCTTAATGGTGATTTCAGCAATGACTTACCAAAACTATAACTCAAAAATGAAAAAAATACACAATTTTAATCTTTCCTAGGTTAACATTCTGTTTGCAGCCATCTCTACATAAAACACAAATGGAAAACCTGGCCTTACAAAGTTATTCACAACTTTCTCACCATAATGACCAGATTTTTCTCTAAAAATCAAGTACGGTCAAAAACAAAATTATTCTACTGAGTTATAGAATTAATTGTGTCTTTATTTTGTTTTTGCATTAACTTCAATTTAAATATTGAATGTTCCCTTTTGAAGAAGAGATTCAGAAAACTTTTGATAGTTCCAGCAGCAGAACATGATAGGGCAAAAACATTACTGAACAACCATGAAACCCATATTTTCAGAAACATTGCCTTCCACTAGCAGAATTTACCTAATAACAGCTGCTTTTACAATCATCTTCAGTTTTACCCTCTGAAGATGTGATTTATGAAATTATAATATTCCTTTTGGTATGTCTGCTAAGTGTAAGAACCTATGCTATTTAACCCAATAAATTAAATTCCTTTTCTGTGAAAATAAAAAAGAACTCCAAATGTTTGAAACTTCAAATTCTCTTAGATGTGGCCTTATATAATTAAATGCGAGAAAAAGTTATGATATCTTACATTTTTTAAGATTTATTAATAAAATCTAAAATTATTTAATACTTTTATTACAGAACTAGGTATAAATGTGTTTCTTTTGGTTTTAATTCTGAAAGTCACTACTAGATAATCTTTCTGTGAGTGCTCAATCATACTGAGTGCTCAAAAACTGTTTTATGCCATAAACTTAAAAATCTGGTACAATTTTTTTCATTCATTTGTTGAACTAATTGAGAAAGACCTTAATCATTTATCCATCAGAAAATAAATTGGGAGACGCTACCTTCTCTTTCCTGATGGAACTTTAGATAGACAAGTGCTAGAGTCTTTATTATTTAATAAGCTTGGTAATTTTTATTACATGATATAATTAGACACTTATAATGATACACTTTAAAGCCTTAAATCATAAATTATCATACTGTTAATGCTTTTAATGTCAGTGGAAGCAATTTTAAAGGAGCAAATCCATGTAGGTAAAGGTGTCAGTACCTGTCTTTTAAACCTATGGAAAATGCTAGAAAGTATTTTTGAAAGATCTGACCCTTACTTCCGGTACCATAAAATCTGAAGAGCTATCAATGCCTAATATGTTTCTGATATTTCATTCTAAGAATGAAATATATTGCGTGAAAGTAATTTTTAAATTTAAATATTTCTGATAGACTATTTCAGTGCATAATTTAGAAAGGTTTTCCTTCTTTCTCTATTTGCTTATTTATTTCTTTAGAAACACATATTCAGTATTTTCTGACTTAGCAGGAGGTTTTGCTTTATTCCTTCTAGTTATTGAAAGGTCTATTGATAGTTAGTGGTTTATTAAATCTTTAATAAATAACATTATAGTTTATCTCTATAAGCTCAAATCAATACAATGCTGCAAACATAACGTCATTGCTGACCTTTACGTTTCATATCATTTTTATTAAACTTAGATAACTCCGTAGCTCTTCATTCAGTTTCAAAATAAGATTATAAAATGAGCATTTAAAACTTTCTCTTGGAGTAAAGGTGCAATCAATAAGACCACAGAAAAGCCCAAGTATCATCTTGCTTCTTCATCTCTTTAGAAAGACCTAAACTGAGCATATGAAAATGTAAATAAACTAAATTTTTTAAATTATATGTATAAACAATTTCATTCTATACAGATGTAAATCACTTGCCAGCACTTGTCAAACATGTATGGAACCAAGTGCCCAAAATGTTATAATTTTAAGAAATATTTGTTACTTTAGATATTAAAAAGAAATATAGTTATGGACTTCCACTCAAATAAGGATGTGTTGCTACAGAAAGGTTGATAAAAGTTGGTAAATCCTTGATTAAATCTAAATTAAGTGAGGATTCTATTGTGCCATTGTTATTTGATTCCTACTCAGGACAAAATTAGGACTCGAAGAAATATCTTGCTATGGAATAATTTCTTTCTTGATCACTCCAAAATCTCCTGCAAATATATACATCCTCAACACTACTTGTGCAGCCTGCTGTCCACTAAGCTGCTATTTGCCATCTAAGGGTCTGCTCTATTCTCTACAGGAAATTATTAGTCTCTTAATTAAGATATTTCTATATACACATTAGTTTGGAACCTAAAAATATCGTTAGAGCATTCGAAAAATTAACGCCTCTGCTCTTAGTTGTGTAGAGTTGAACTTTTTGATGTTTTGGATGTTACCCTTCATACAGAACCCCATTATTACTTGGTCTTCAGTAAACAAACAAAAAAATAAAATAGGAGGATTTAAGAAGGGGAAAAAAACTGTTGCACAGTGCAATTTCATCCAGAGAAGAAAGGAGAAAAAATATGTGAGAGAAACAGCTCTGCAGACCCCAAGGTCAGTGCAGAAGGAGGGGCAGGAGGTGCTCCAGGCACTGTAGCAGAGATTTTCCTGCAGCCCGTGGCGCAGCCCACGGTGAGGCAGCTGTGCCCCTGCAGCACAGGGAGGTCCATGGGGAAGCAGAGATCCTCCTGCAGCCTAGGGAGGATGTAACACCAGAGCGTGTGGATTCCTGAAGGAGGGAGTGACCCTGTGGGAAGCCTGTGCTGGAGCTGGCTTCTGGCAGGACCTGTGGACCTGTGGAGAGAGGAGCCCTGGCTGGAAGAGGTTTGCTGGCAGGACTTTTGATCCTGTGAGAACACACACCGGAGCAGCCTGTTCCAGAAGGACTCAGCCCTGTGGAAAGGACCCACACTGGAGCAGTTTGTGAAGAACTGTAGTCCGTGGGAAGGACTCACATTGGAACAGTGTGGAGGGCTGTCTTCTGCAGAGGGATCCATGCAGAAGTCAGGGAAGAGTGTGAAGAGTCCTCCCCCTCAGGAGAAAGGAGCGGCAGAGACGTGTCCTGAACTGACTGTGGCCCCCATTCCCTGTGCACTGCTGTGGAGGAGGAGGTAGAAAAATGAGGAATGAATTTGAGCCCAGAAGGGCAGGGAGACATCACTCACCAGTGACTGTCATTGGCAAAACAGACTCCACTTGAGGAAAAATTGATTTGACTTTTTATCAATGAAATCAGAATAGGAAAATGTGAAATAAAAAATCTTCTCCCCCTGTCCTTATCTCAACCCACAAGACTTTCACTACATTTTGTCTCCCCTACCCATCTGAGGAGGGCTGTGATAGAGTGGCAGTAGGTGGCCACCTGCCATCCAACCAGGGTCAACCCATCACAATCTTTAAAAACAGCTAGACTCCAGTTTATATTTAAATACTTGCATGCCAGAAGTTTACAGTTTGGAATTTTGACAAAGGTCCCTGTCGCTGTTGAACCACTGGCAGAGTGAAAGAACCAGACGAGTTCGGGTGAGGCAGAAAATCTGAATTTATTATTTAATTCTAAAACTTATATAGACTTTCCAAAGGTCATCCAGATTGGGTCAATTCATAACCTCCCCCTAGGCTGATAGGCCAGGTAGAATGTCCATCTTTCCAGAGACAGTTTTCAATAACATCCAAGCTTTTATCTCTATTTACAAAACATAGAAAGAAGAAGGAAAAAGTTCCCGTGGGAAAGGTCTGTGTTACCACAGGTCCCAGGGCAATAATTGCTAAAAAGGAAATCTTTGCATGGTTTACTATCCAAAAATCTCATTAAAACAGATGTTTTAATGTGTTTAGTCACAGGTAGTTACACACATATTTTCCTCAGTCTGTGAAAATCACATTAAGGAAGTACTCTACAATCTGTGTGTAATATTAGGATTTTTTAAATATTAAAATGAGACAGAAAGGGGTAATTCATCTCCAGCATTTCAGATGGATTGTAAAGAGTGCTTGATGTGTTTTGTTCTGTTCTTTCAGAATTAGCGTACCTTTTGGGTTGGCCATCTACTCCATTTCCATGGATAAGGTTACTGGAATTCTACTCTTTTTAAAATGAAGGAAGAAAATAGAGGTTTTTATAGACCTTTCAGCGGTCTTTGCAAAGACATAAATCTGACCTGAATTCTTTTCTACCTTACAATTTGTATTACCTGTATTTCCCACATAGATCAATGTTAAAGCTCCTCGTGGATTTCTGGATCAGGCTCAGAATGATTTTCAGGCATAATGTTATACAAAGGCTGCTAAAAATATGAATAATATATGTCTACTACTTCAATCCTGCAGGCCACATTTGAGATACATAAATACTATTTTTATATTATTTTTCTTGAATTGAGCTATGAACAGTTACTAGTGAGCATATTTTAAGACTGGTTGAATTTTTATACGCTCAACAGTAGTATTTCTGCAGAGATATAATGAAGATTTCAGTCCTTATATCCTAAATCTTTATTTTACACATTTTTAGGAGCTTTATGTCTAGAATATTTCACTGTTCAGTAGGGGCCTGAAGGCTGTAGGCCTCTTTGTAGTGATTTTAATGAGCTTTGGGTCAACTTTACTATATTCTGGGAAAACAGATTATTCCTGGGTGACAACACAAATTTAGATTTTGAGCAAAAGTAGATATTCAAAGAAGTTAAGGTCAAGAAAGATTATTATAATAACTTAAATTTCTGTTTCATATATTATAGCCTATAATATCACGCACAAAATACTACATCAAACCATGTGGGAAGTATTGAACGTAACTGGTGTATAAGACGATTATAAAAGGGATTGTGGAGCAAAGGAAAAAGACAGAGAGAGAAATCAAATTGATATGAGGTGGTAAAAGTGGAACTCTTCAAATGGTCTTCCTCAAGCATAAACATTACAATCCATTCCAGATAATATTTTTGTTAGCAGCTGTGGCAGCATCTAGACTGTGTACATTCACATACCAAGTTCTAGTCTCATCTAACTCTTCCCAGTATGGGACTAGGAACCATCATAAACATAACAGAAGGTACCATGACAATAGTCCAGATTTTTCTGAATAGGAAAAATCAGGGATTTTTGTCTCTTACAGCATCTCAAACGTTAACCTGTAAGACAGAAGTGATGACTTGATACCTTAGAGCACCTCCCCACCTGAATGTTTTCCAGTTCCTTACAGCATGAAATGTGGTGTTGAGGACCCTTGGAAAAGGCAAAAACACAAATAGTAGGATCACAACCCTGATTTTCAGGAGACCAAACCTGGACCTGCTCAGAGATCTGCTTAGAAGAGGCCCAAGGGTTATACTCCTGATCCCAGGAGAGCTGGCTAATTTTAAAGGATGATCTCCTTTAAGCTTAAGAATGAACAACTCTGAAACAAACAAAACAACAAAAAGGCAGCAGGAGGCCTGCATGGATGAACAAGGAGCTCCTGATAAAACACTAAAGAGATATACAAGTGGAAGTAGGGTCAGGTCATACAGTCAGCAATCAAGGGCAGTGTCGAAAGTGTCACCTCCAAGACATTATGTGCCTTCACAAAAAATCCACAACACAGCTACTCAGCCATGAGAACTGCAACTTCCTATTTTCTCTTTGTGTTTTTTTCTTGCTTACTGTGCTATGCTTTAATGTCATAACTGTTACAAAGTCCTTGAAAAGAGCACAATCACCACCAGGTCCAGTGTCACTGCAGTATTTGCGAGCAGAAAGTCATTTAGGTGGACCAACATCACAGCAAACATTTCTTCCTTCTTTTCTTGACACTTTGGCTTTCTCCTGAATATCTAGGTCAGACACTACTGATTAAGTTTGAGGATACTAAATGACTCCAATCCTCCTAGCAGCAAATTGTATTTTAATTTTCATAGCAGTCAGTGACACTAGCTGATGGGCAAGCATCCTCCTTCCCCATGGCAGCCTGTCCATCACCTCTGTCTTTCCCCACTCAGGCATGAAGTGTGGTACTTACAGGAACTTGTGGGATGACCCTAAACCTCAGGACAAGCATTTGTAATCAGCAGTGACACTGATAGGGAATGCCATTTTTTGTCCTGGGCAACTTTTCTCTCTTTCCAGGAGAGTGAGGAAAATAAAGTTTTCATTTTTCTTCTTGTTTGTCCTTGTCATGGAGAATAACTGCTGATACTCAAGAAGATTTTTAAATAGCCAAGTACATTCTGATTTTCAGATCAACTATCTCATTATAACAGTTATATATATATAAAATCTAAAGTCCTCCAAAAGATTCAATGATAAATAAATAAATAAATTAATTAAAGATCCTATTTTTCTGTACACAAAATAAAATACTTTTTCTGGAACAAAAGCAAATTAAGCTTACTTATGTTAAGTGAAGGTTAAAAGTGTGTTGGACTTGGAAAAGAAATACCCTACTGTTTATTTAAAGTGAACTCTATAGTCCCAATATTAAGGTCTAAGGACCTTTTTTGATATGACTAGAACCATTTATATACTTGCAATTTTGGTCTCAATAGAAATAATTACTATTCCATCACATTTAATACTAACTTCTTGGACTATTGTGGCTCAGTATGATGTATAGTCACAAGACAGTTAAATATAAATTATACCAATTTCATGTTAGTTTGGATCAGATTGTATATTTTTCCAACATGATTGCTTTTTTTTCCCCAGTGAAAAAAGGCATGTAATTTTATGTTGTGCAGAAATTCCATCATGATTTACAGGTTTCCTGCCTTCTCAAAAAGATATGCTTCTCCTTTTTTTGCACGACCAGACGTGCCCCTGGGCTATATGCAATTTCCTGGGTGGCAGAACATTGATTTCACAACACGGACAGGGACATAACTTTGAATTACTCTAAAATTTCAACTAACTGCATGAAGAAAAAGTTTCCTAATTGGCATTCCTTCAAAGGCCATCAGGTTTTTTGCTTAATACAATAGCATTTAACATCAGTTGTACAAGATGTAGCAGCATCTGAGATTGCATTAGATATTGTATTATTGGTGGGACTAACAAATAGCATGAGGATCAAATCAGAGTAGATGGTGAGTAGGTGACGTGGCTTGGGATCCAGGGGTTTGTGAAACCATGGGAGCAGCTGGAGAGGTCAAAGTGACCAGGGCTTTCCCAGATATCTGTGTGTGTGTACATGTGTATGTGTTTGTTTGTGTGTATGTGTGTGTGTGATTTGTGAGCACAGCAGTCTATACCAACTACCAGAGCAGGACTGCAGCCTCAGAGCTCGTATGTCCATGTGCCAGCAACTGGGAAGACTGGGATCCAAGGTCAGCTACTGGGTGGAGTGTCTGAGCCCAGATATTGGAGCAATTAATGAGATTAAAAAAACCCCCATATACATGAAAATATAAAAATATATTAAATACATGTGCATATTTATATCAATAGATATATTTATATATTTATTTTATATGTTACATATATATATAATTTTTCTTTGCTTAAGAAAGGACAAGTCAGAGAGGGGAGCAGAATGTGATCATTTGTGCTGTCCATTTTTCTGAGTGTTATATGTGTCTGCCTGTATTTTCTGCAGCCATTTATGTATATTTTTGCATATGCATTGTGCATATGTGTGCTCTGCATGTTTAGTCTTTCTACAGCTTCAACCTGGCTGCTCAGAGAAAATGAAGAAAGTTTACAGGACAGCGAGAGTTTTGAAAAAATATTTATAAAAACGTTACAACTTAAAATTACTTTAATGAAATATTTGTAAGATCATTGTGCCTCAACTGTTGTTGCAAATATAGAAATTATGTAATTATGAGTATGTAAAACAGACTATTTGCATTACGTAGCTGATTTAAGTGCGAATTCTTTGAAACTTTCTGTACTTTAATAGGTTTTTAGGAGTAAAGAAGGTATAAATTCTATAACATTCTTAGTTTCTGCTGAAGTCAAACTGTGAATTCATATTACAATTTTCACATTATTACTCAAAACTGAACTTAGTAAAATCAATAAGAAATTACAAAGTAAGTTCTGTATAATCTAACTGCAATTTGTTGACCAATGTCTTTAAGATGAGTGTGTGAGCTGAAAGTTAAGATTGGTGAGAAGCTGAAAGGAGAGAATTATTCTATCACTTTTAGAAAGTGTCTGCTAGGCCCATTGACAAATCTTTTTTTTTTGCTGTGTTGAAGCTGGTGAACACCCTGGTCCTCTAAAATAGATCAGTGACAATTCACTTTGTACAAATATCTGACTATATCAGGAAAGAACATTTTAGTCTTTTTTTTGCTTTTCTTTGCAACTACAACTCCACTAACATTTGGATAAAACTGATTTGTGATGAATTTGGAACAGATGCTTAAATTATGTTAAAATATTAATGAACTCAGAATTATGCCATAATTTAGTTATATATGGATCCTGGGTCAGGAAGCCCACAGACAAGGTGGAAAGTAGGGTGACAGTGCTACAAGTGACAGTACCTCAGAAAGGGTTACAGACAAAGCAACATAGAAATTGCTGTATCGACAGGCACACAGGTAAACCACTGCAGGTGAGTTTTGAATTAGGCAGGAGGGAGCATATGACAGAAGAAAAAAAGAAAAGTGGAAAAGCATTAAAGGCTTTTGGGTTTGCTAATAAGAATTGTTTTGCACTTAAAAACTGGGAACATTTCAAGGGTAATAATTAAGGCTGAAATAAGAGTAATTTTTTTTTTAATGTGCCAAATTTTTATCTCTATAACTTCTATCCCCTTGAGAAGGGGGAAGAAAAAAAAAAAAGCTCCTCAAAACATTCTTTCTGTAATTTTGCCCAGAGCAACCTGGAACTAGTTCATGCCTTTGTTAAAATTAATTTCTAAGTTCCATGTTAACCTGTTCTTTTGGCAAGGGAAGGTATCAAGGCATGTTTCATATAGATTCTTGTTATATGTTTTTGCAGGATTTAAAATTAGAATGTATTTCTAGGACTGAAATTGTAAATTTGCTAAGTTTGTATTTTCTACTCATATATTCAAGGGACTAAAAATATAATCAACAATTACTTTAATTTGACCTCTCCATATTATATACATTTTGGTTTTGCAAATTAGTCCTGTAATTGCCTTTACCTAAATGGAAATTTCTATAATGAACTGAAATAATTTTCAGTGTTGTTGGCATTGTAAAGAAAGTTCTAAGTGTGTCTGAATAAACTGTACAGTCATTCTAAAGTATTGTTAGCTTATTAAAAAAAAAATTGCAATATTCATTGGTTAAGGCTGAGAAAATTATCCTGGAAATTCATAAGATTTACTGTTTTCCTCAAGACATCCCAAGTCTTCCTCAAACATTGACACCATTCCTGCTGGTTTAAATAATCTTTTAAATTAAATCCTGCCTGTATTAGTTCACTTTTTACTGACACATGGATTCAGCAAGGAAATGTAAATGATTAGGACATACTTGTTTGTACTATCATATCCAACAACATTTGACCCTAGATTTTCTCTAAGAAACAGTATCTTGAGCAATGTAGTGAATCAAATATGTTCTAGGTCAGAGTTTTATTGCAGTCTGAGGCAGCAGTGTCACCTACCAAATGAGCAACACATCTTCCTATGCTGTTTACATTTTTGCTGCTATCAGAGCGCTGACCCATGGCCTTTCTCCTCAAAACTGATCAGATACTGTTCAAAACCCTGATGAACAGTTCTTGCTTTTGAACAATTGCTGAACAACATACCTATTTCACTGCTAAAAAACCCCTAATGAATGTGAAGGACACGACACTCTGCTGAGTTGATAAAGGAAAGGGGATATTTTTTCTCACAGCACAAATCCCACTCCTGACATTGCAATGAAAACTTGATATCTACAGTAATTTAAAAAAATTATTTTATTTTTAATTCCAGCTATTTTTTATTGGCAGTGCTACTAGTCTTTCATTCACAAGTGATAAAAACATGTTGATAATATTTGACCTTGGTGGTTGGCTGGACAGCATGTCCATACGTGTTGTGTTTACCTCACAGCAGTGAGGTGGCGAGGCAACTGCTGTCCTAATCCTTTTGGAAATTACCAGCTCCTCTCCTCCTTATCTGAATACTCCATGGATCCAGATCACTCAGTACTTTTTTCTCTGTAAAAATCTGCTTGCCCAATCTTACAATGTGCTCTATGATTAGTTTGGATATGGAAAAGGTCCCAATAGTTCTCTTTTTTCCTAACCTTGTTGTACAAACTTCTTTAAAAACCTCTCAGAAAGGGGAGGTTTTCACAGTTTTTCACAGCAAACCTTCACTGTTAAAATGAAGTCATTCAAAGGATCCAAACTGACACTTCTGGAAAGTGAAATCTTCAGTTCCACTAAATAATACATGGAGCACTTTGGTTTGTATTCTTTGCCAGTATGAAACATCCTATTCCAAGTGGGACTGTCTTTATCAGGCAGTTCAGTCAGGGAGACAGAGAAATGTTAGTCAGAAGAGAATCCTGGAGGTTTTACAGACCATGCTCTTAGTTGAAATTATTGATTGCACTGGGTGAAATCTGTCTGTTTTCTCTAGCCAAGGTTTGAAGACTTCCAAAGGTGGAGATGACCTATTCTAGTGATTTCCACTTAACTAAGAATCTTTCCTAAAACAGACAGATTTATTCTAGGAAAGACAGCAGGACTAGAGCTTTGTGATGATGGTTTCGTAAACCCCATCTGAGTTAAACTGCTTCATATAAATTGTACATCTCCAACATAGTCAGAGCATTCTTCAGTTAAAGATAATTGCAAGGAAGGAGATGTTTGTATAGTGCTTTATCACACCTCAATGGCTAGATGATACAATTCTATTTACTCCCAATGGAAAAATGTTTAATTTATTAACTTAGTAGGACTGAATATTTATACCATGTTTGTAATAATAATGGTTATTCAAGTTACTACAGATTTCCCACAATGAGAACTGTTTAAGAATTAACTTGGGGATTTAGCTGGTATATATATGTTTCTACCTAACTGTTTCTCTGTCTGATGAATTCTACTACTTATTCAAGAAACAGGTGGGATGCCACTTGAAGTTAGGAGTCAAAACCCTGCATTAAACACTTTTAAATTTTTTAGATAATGTACTGAACTCTGGTGTTGTCTTAGGATTATTGAAGGATCAAGTCTCTGTCTCTGAATAAAAAGTAGTCCTCTAATGCTGATATATATTTCCAGATTATTTAACTTGCAAAATTTCATGGGAAAGAGCTTACATGATAAAATATAATACAATAACTTTCTTTATGGAATCTGTTCATGACATTAGGATCTTAAAACATGACACTTATTGATTTTATGAAATGTGTGGTGGGTTTGTGTTT